>BGNK01006498.1:0-26345 GCA_003297005.1 Symbiodinium sp. clade A Y106 | reverse complement strand
TACTAGTACTAGTAGTAGTAGTAGTAGTAGTAGTACTAGTACTAGTACTAGTACTAGTACTAGTACTAGTACTAGTACTAGTACTAGTACTAGTACTACTACTACTTCTACTACTGCTACTACTTCTACTGCAGGTTAGCGTAGAGAGACCAGCCAGCGACTGAGCACTCCATTTTTTGGTAAACTGCTGGTGGTCTACAACGATACCCCAAACGATTCCTTAACGATACCCTAAAGTTCGCTTAGGAGGCTGTTTGTGGGACCATGCGCATCAGTGTCTACCCATGCCCCTTTCCAATGAATCACACGCAACACACGTCTGCTGATGAGTCCCATACCCCACGTACAGGCCGCCAAGAAGCATACTTAGGCTCTGCCTGGAGCGACTGCTTCATCTAGCTTGCTTGCATCGTCATCAAAGAGTGCACCGGTACTTTATCTAGTCTAGCATGAGCCAAAGATGCAGTCATGTGGCTAAAGTCTTGTAAAACGATAGGGGAAACCCCAAAGTCCAGGGCCCGCTTCTAGGAACAACAATATTGCCGCGGCTCACATGCACAATTATGTAGTTATCATGGTTGGGCCATGGATGCGCTGAACTCGCAACAGTTTCGACCCTGTAAATTCTGAACACATGCCAAAAGCCCACGGCCCACGGTCATAATTGGTAACGATAGCTGAAATGTGTCTCAACGCAGGGCCTTCTTACAGGCGCCGTCCAGAACAGACCGGCCGGATTTGAGAATTTGAGATATTGAGAAAGAAGAGCAACGTTGTCGAAAAGTGAGTAGGTAGGAATATTGAAAACCAGGAGTAAGCCGAAAGGGAAGCGGGTTTGAGAAGTGCAAGGCTTGCGCAGTCAACGCGTGCGTGGGAAGCGGCCCGTACAGCCGAAAGGGTCGGTTCAGGGCGCTGTTCTTGTACTAGCGGCCAGACCTCAGACCGTTCTGACAGGGCAGACTCTACTTGATTCATCTGGTTTAGCCACCTCGAGAAGATTGTCGAGGCTGGGCGTCAATAAGGTCGTAGACCCTCATCGTGCATGTCACGTCCAAACCTCTAAACCCTTTGTGCACGTGCTGTCGGCTCAGCTGCAGAGGTTGAGGGGCCCCAACCCCAAACCCCAAACCCTCAACTGAACCTGAAGTTGTTTGTGGTGTAGGGCCCTGCACCCTCAACTCTGAACCCTTAGCCCAACTTAGCCCCGAACCATGGATGCGGAGGATGTAGCCGTTGGGTAAGGCCCACAACCTTAAACCCAGGCCTAGAGCCCCCCGTGTCCCGCTCAAGCATTGCGAAAGTCACCAAGCGACGGCAAAGCACCTCCCTGTTGCCCAGACATTCCATCAAGCCCTTACCCTTCAAACTGCTTGGGAAAGCCCCACTTCAAACCCTCAGTTTCAAACCCGAAGCTTTAAGACCTTAACATCCTGAGCTCTACACCCCACACCTAAGCTCCTTGAATCAAAGCTTGAGCCATTTGCCAGAGCTCGTGAGCATTGCATGGTCACAATGGCGCTCCTGGCAGAGGTGAAGGCTCGGGCCGTGTTTGGGCAGGGGTGCAGGGTTGAGGTGTAATTCAGTGTAGTTCCAATTGCAGGTCACCTTCCATCCGAAATCCTAGCATCTGGGATTCTTGAGAGTGTTGTGCTAGACCCTGAAATAGAGCAAGGAACCTTGGGGTTTCAGGCTCATAGTCTTGGCTGTGTCACGGACCAAGGCTTCGATTTGTAGCTGTGGTAGGGTACATAGGTGAGATGCTAGCAGGAGTAGCAACCCGTAACTCTAACCACCATAGGATCCTCCTGTTCAGTGTTACGTAGTTCTGAAACTCCCACACTGACAAGCTATAGGATTCTTGCTCTACCCCGACACCTCTCATCTGACATGCTATGCTACAGCAAGCCCTGCGCCCCAAACCCCAAGCTCGAAACCCTAAACCTGACACCCCCAAAACCTCTGCAATAAAAACCTGAACAGTGAAACCTCAAAGCCCAGCACTCCGAGCCGGATCCCGATCCCCCTGAGAAACCTCATTCGCTTTCCGCTTGGACAGAGCCGTTCACGAGACATGCGACTGCCGCAGGCCTTGAGCTCCCAAAGACCGCACATGGTGCGTGAGAAAGGTTAGTGATTTCACGTCAGTAGGTAGACCGGAGCTGTGATCCGTTAGGGACCAGCTTAAGCCATGGACCCTCCGGACCCGTGGGCAGACTACCTGCGGCAGCGCGGAGAAAGTCGGGCAACCGAGGCGACTCGTGGCTCCAGCGCAGGGCGTTTGGAGAGTTTTCGGGGAGATGCTTCTTTGCGGCCTGGGGCTGGTTTCGAATTCACTTCGGCCTCTTTTGGGTCACGTGGAGTTTTCGGACATCCGCTACAAGGCGAAAGTCTTCGTGGAGCCGGGAGCTGGCTAAATGGTCAGCCCCCTCTGGCTGCAGCTTCGGGAGTTTTGGGCCATCGGGGCTCCGTTGAAGAAATCGGTGGCACACAAGAATTTCCCCATGCGGGTGGCGGAATGCAATCACCCTCCGGATGCACTACGTTGCCGAGGCAATCAAGTGGCGAAGTGGTGGGTGTGCACCCGATGCGGATCGAGATGGAACCGACCCACCGAGAAGGACCTCGAGAACAACACAACGGAGACCGTCAAGGTCAGCGAGGTGGCCCCGAAGGTTGTCGATCGCCGGGGTCGAGAATTTCCACAATACCTACCAGCCCCTCGAAGACGCCCACAACAAGGTGCTCGAGTGGTGACGATGGATCCCCAGGGCAAGCCGCAAACCAATCGGGAGGCGGCGGCTTCGTCGAGCACTGGTCCTATGCGTTCTTCCACGGGAACTTCGGAGACCAGCCGGATTCGGCGCACTTCGCATGGACTACGACCAGCGCAGAGGACCAAGACACCCACCCGGACGGAGACTCTGCCGGAAACCTACGAGCTGAACACGGATGCCGAGGACTGGGACGATGCGCCGATGATCAATCCCAACGACGGCGACATGCCCAATGGGTCCTTCTGAGCGGAGAACAGGTAAAGGCGAGTCCGTCAGAGGAGATCAAGAGCTTAGCTGGTGCTTTGAGACGGCGTGGTTGGGTGTTGGGTTCCATTTTGGTACTATTGTCCCTGGCTCACACTGGTTTGGAACATGGCCTTGGGAACATGTTCGGTTCATGTGAGGACAAGATGCTGTGGGACCGTGAGACCAAGGAGTGGACCGACCGGCATGATCCTCCCCGAGGCGCCGGACTACATGTGTATTGTCACGTGTTCTCACGGGACAATCTTCAGCGAGACTGGATGGCGGACCTATGTGGCAGATCCGTGGCGCTTTCGGCTGAGGACAAAGTCACGATCTGCACGGCCTGCCACAGTGCTGACCCTACCAACGCCGAACCTCCTACGGCTAGGCAGGTCATCAAGGAAGCCAAGAGGAAAGGTCTCGACCTGGCCATGTCTATGGACTTGTCTGCGGGGTGGAACTTTGCGAACCCGGACGAACGCACGGAGGCGCTTCGACTCCTCACTCAACATCGACTGGCATTGGTGGTGCTTTCAGCCGGTCGCGACGACGAGGACAACCACATGGAACCAGAAGCAGCTGCGAGACACTGTGCAGCTGGAGTCTGGCCGAGGCTTCTACATCGAGTACCCGAAGGACAATGCTAGCGCGCGGGTGAAGCCGCTATCGAACCTTCGCGGGCATCCGTCGGTGCTGGCAGTCTCAATGGATCTCAACAGTCTCGGATTCGACACTCGAATGGTGGCGCGCCCAATCATCTTGCTAACAAACAGACCTGAACTACTACAAGCAGTACAAAGGCGCAGCCAAGGCATCAGAGGCGAAGCTGGGCCATGGTGTCCACAGACGGCCTCTCGAACGAGAGCGGCAATGACCAAGTTTGTTGACGTTTTCCTTAAAGGATTGCGCCCACATCTCCGTCTTCGTCATGATGGTTTTGGCAGCTTGGACACCTTGCGTGCCGACATTTTGCCCCACGCCAACACTTGTGCATTCCGGAGGAAAGCACCATGGACTTGACAGGCATCAAGTTCACGGGCAAGCGCATCACACGTCAAGAACGTTTGGGTGGCTCGTCGAAGACTATCACCGACCAATGGCCGTCCGTTGGTGCTACCATGTCGGCTGCTCCCTGGAGCGGCCAAACCATTTTCGAGGTGGCCCCCACCTTGATGCTGCCGGAAGCTTATGAAGCGATGGCCACCAATTTGGCCAAGAGCGCTGCTCATGATTTTCAACAGTTTCAGGCTGATCAACATCAACTGCACGCGGAACTCAGTGCCTTCCCTGCACGCAGAATTTTGGAGGACGCGCGTGGAGCCCGTCGTCGTCTGCCCGAGTCTTCTGGCGTCGATTTTGACTGGGGTGAGTTTGTGGCCGAGGTTGAAGGCGACGACCATCGGTTCGTAAGGGAAGACGGCGAGATTGCGCAGGAAATGCAAACCGATGAGGACAAGGTCAGCCACGAACTACGTGACCTCGACATCAACTTCCCAAAGTCTGAGCCTGGACCTGAACTACCACCAGTGCTCGCACCGGACGTCAGACGGGAAATTTACAGGATTCATCGCAATTTGGGACATCCTGAGACCAAAAGTTTCTGTCGTGCGCTGAAGCACGCCGGAGTTCGGAAAGAGATTCTGAAGTACGTCAAAGATGAATTCAGCTGCCCAATTTGCAGCCGGAGGAGAAAGCCTGCATCCCACCGTCCGGCGCACTTGAGTCGCGAGATGGGCTTCAACGAAGTGGTCGGCATCGACCTGGTGTTTTTCTTCCGGAAGATCATCTTGATGAATGTTCTATGTTGGGGCACCAGCTACCAATGGGTGGAAGCCATTTCGGATAAGAAAGCTGAGACGGTGACGCAGGCCTTTATGACCTCGTGGGTTGGACACTACGGGGCTCCCACGCTCATCGTCGCCGACCAAGGTCGAGAATTCACAGGCCAACCCTTCGTGAACACTCTCTCTGAGGCCGGGATTATCGTGCACTTCATAGACGTGAGAGCCCCCTGGCAAAACTCGAGAACAGAGAAGGCCGGCGGCGTGTTCAAGGAGAAACTAGCTGCGGTGATGGACGAGGCGACGGTGGTGACCGGGGACGAGTTGAAGATCGCGATTGCCGAGACGCTGTGGACCCGGAACATGTACTATGACCGCAGCGGCTACTCTCCTCATCAACGAGTTTTCGGCTCCACGCCCCGAGTGCCCATGTCCATGCTTTCGGACGATATGATCGACAAGGAGCTGGTCCTGGGAGGTGCCTCCGATTCCATGAAGCGTGCCTTGGACATTCGTCAGAAGGCGAGAAAGGCTTGGATGATCAGGCCGCCCTAACTAGGCCAAGCAAAGCGAACATCCGGAGCGCCGATGTGAACCCCGCGAAGACAGGAGATACTGTGTATGTATGGCGAGACACCGCCGATTTTCGTGGATGGACGGGCCCCGGAGTCGTCGTTGCTGAAAGCAGCAATGGCAGGTCGCTTTGGGTGAGTCTGAGGGGCTACCTGATCAAGTCCGCGAGGGAGCAGGTCCGTCAGGCAACCACAGAGGAACACCTAGGTGCTGAGTTGATCAAAGTGATCTCGCAGGAGATGTTGGAGTCTCTGGAATCCGGGAAGATGAAGAACTTCCGGGACATCGAAGGCGAAGGACTCCCTCCCGAAAATGTTTCGGTTTCGGCTGAAGAACTTTCGCGCATCGAAGAGGGTTACATGGAGGACTACGAGCCATCGCTGCCGCCGGACCCAACCGAGAGCCAATCGCGCGAGGTAGAACCTGGGAACGCGAATCCTATGGAAGTGGACCTCGGCGGCTCTCACCGCGGGATATCCTCAGTGGTCGAGCCAAGCACAAGAGGACCATCTGAACATCCAGGCGAGCCGTCACTCCCATCACAACCTCCATCGAGGCGCATGAGTGGCATCCGCGTCGATGACGGCTCGCACGGACCCTTTTATGGACCAAGGTGGCCGGCCAACTCCGACAACCGGCCTATGCCCTATCCCTTTTCATCGGGAACGCCTTCATTACCGGCTCCTCCGGCTCCACTACACTACCTCGAAGTGCTAACAGTGGATGAGCATGGAGCTCGAGAAGGAGACCCACAAAGAAGAAAGGCACGACGGGCAGGAAAGACCTACCACACACTGGCGAGCGACCAGGAGAAGTTCGAGGCCGCGGACGCCATGGGACTCTTCAACATGCGCGACCGCCTCTTCTACCTGACCAAAAAGAAGGAGTCGCCGGGCCAGATCGTGTTTTCGGAACTGAGTCCTGCTGAGAAGCAAGTCTTCAGAAAGTCAAGGGCGAAAGAAGTGCAGTCATTGATCGACTCAGGGGCCATTACGATCCTGAGTGTGAAGGACAGCCTGAAGTTCGCCCAGGAGCATCCGGACCACGTGCTCACGTCACGCTACGTGGACCGCTACAAGCCGGAGGACGGGGTTACCTTTCCGTCCAATTTCGATGTGAACAACATCACGCCAGAGTTTCGGGCCAAGCTTGGGCCTAAAAGCAGATGGTGTGTGGTAGGATGGCGAGACCCAATGGTTCACGCAGTGGAAAGGAGTGCGCCTACACCACTGACGGTGAGCATGTACCTCTTCATGCAACTGGCGGCCACACGGCATTGGCCTTCTTGGGCCAAGGATGTCAAGACGGCATTCTTGCAGGGCAAGCCCACGACAAGGAGCCAGAAACTAGCATGCAAAATGCCGGCTGATGAGGCTTTCGAGGGCTATGATGCGCGACAGCTGATACTTCTGGAGACGGAAGTCTACGGGCTGTGTTCGGGTCCATCGTGGTGGAGACGATCATTATGCGAAATCCTAGTTCGAGAACTGGGGTACAGAATCAACGCGTATGACAAGTGCGTACTCACCCTCGACGGCATCCGCGAGGACGGCGAGAAGGAGCTGAACAGCGAGAATGCGGTGATTCGCGGCATCAAGAAGGACGGTCCTCTACTGCCTACTCAGGGCATCATCGTCGTGGAGGTGGACGACTTGCTCGAGGCGGGTGGTCCGCGACATCGAGCCCTGATGGCAAAGCTGGAAAAGAGGATGAAGTTTGGAAAGATTCAGTGCCTTAAGGACCAGCCCGAGGGCACCTCCTACGCCGGACGCCGTGTGTTCCAAGATGTAGATTGGGGATTTCGATACACGATGGATGACTACATTGCCTCACGACTCAAACCAGTTCGCTTGGAGCGCCGTGTTTTGAAAAAGGACGCGGACAAGGTGACAGTGAACAAAGACGAGGAGGCCCAATTGAGAGGCACCATTGCCTCGGTAAATTGGGTGGCGAGAGAGGGGAGGCCAGACGCCTCTTCTGCTGCCTCCATATTTGCAGGCTGCTTTCCGCATGCGACAATCGGGGACATCCTGCGGGTGAACGAAGTGGTTTTCCGCCTCAAAAGCAATCCCGTAATGCTACGAGTGCACGCCATACCGGAGAACATGGTTCGGCATTACGTCGTTGCAGATAGTGCTTTTGAAAACCGCGGAGTCGAGAAACCCCAGCATGCGTGGATCCAAGGAGTTACCACCCCCGATTTGAATGCGGGCCGCCTGGCGCCTGTCAGCCTCTTAGGCTGGAAGTCGCGCCGTATGCGGCGCAAGGCCGGCAATACACTGCTTTGCGAAAGCATCTCCTTGTCTACGGCACTTGGGGCCTTGGAACGTCAAGTGGCAATGTGGATGTCCATTACGATTTCTCATTTCGACCCCCGGCTCATGGCTCAAGATGAAGACGAAGAGCGAGGACTCTATGGCGAGGGCACTGTGATCATGGCCGAAGATAAGCGGTACACGGATCCTCTATCCGTGGCGGTCGTCGATGCCAAAAGCCTCTACGACAGTGTGGTAGCAGACCAATCCACGGGAGAGGATGACAGAGCTGCTCTTGAAATAGCAATCATCAAAGATTCCTTAGCTAAGCTACAGGGCCGCTTGAGGTGGGTGCCGCACAACTTCAACCCCAGTGACCATCTGACCAAAGCCATAGGAGCACATGAGCAACCGCTTATGCAGTTTATGAAGTCGGCTCGTTTTCAGATTGAATCTGAAGGCGATGTTTTAGAAAGAGGGAAGCAAAGCGCTTCTCGCTTGAAGAGCAAGCTTTGAGCTCTGTCCAACAAGATTTTGGGGAGCTGAGAAACCTCATTCGCTTTCCGCTTGGACAGAGCCGTTCACGAGACATGCGACTGCCGCAGGCCTTGAGCTCCCAAAGACCGCACATGGTGCATGAGAAAAGCTTTGCCGGTTAGTGATTTCACGTCACCCCAACAAGGGTTTTAAACGGTCTTACAGGGATTCATGGGGGTTTAGGGTTCTGCAAGCGTTGTGCGAGTGTTTTACGGGAGTTTATCGGGGTTTAGTGTTCCAAAAGGGTACCGTACGAGTTTTGTGGGGTTCTATACGCTGTATTGGGATTTAGAGGGTTTCTGTAAGGGGTTGATATAGGGATTCCTGAGAGCGGAGCGTTGCAGATGCTAGGCTTCTTGCAAGCCTTGTCGATGAAGCCCAAAAATCACTGGAGCACTCTAAACTCTAAACCTCCCCTACAATGCCTCGTAACACCATTGCAACCCCAGTTTAAAGACTTTCAAGAAGTTCTACAGCCCCTAGACAACCTTATCGCACAACCCTTTTTTTTCCCCTGCTCCAAACAATCGCCACTAGGCGCAGCAGGCTCTGTCGGGTGCAGGCACGGTGGCACAGAGTTTTGTTACGGGGGGGTGTTAGGTTTTAGCGCGTATTTACAGGCTCTGCTCGAGATGTTTTTTTCCGTGTTGTCGCGGTTGCCGGCTGGTCTATGTCTTAAGAACATTGAGCCATGAAAGTTGACCGTTTCATGGTACAACGTATTCAAATTATGCCCCAACATCAGTACTTATTCAGCAATCTTGCAAAGGCCTTCCAATCCTTTTCAAGCCCCATCCCCCAACAAGCTATCGTTATCGTTGCAACGGGGAGGTCGTCTCCTGGGGTTGGAAAGCAAAACCTTGAATCGCGACGGCTTGGGGGTTCGTGGTTTAGGGCCTAGTTTTCTGCCTCAGGCTTCAGTGCTTTCGGACTTTGGTGCTTGATATTGGTATGGTCGGGCATCGAGGTGCCCAGAACACAATCGGAGAGATGCTTTATGGCATTTTTGAGGTGCTTTTGTAGAGTAAAAGCCGGGGGTGGCCACAGACATATGGTGGAACTTGCTTCAGACGAGAGTGCCAGGATTAGGAGCATCTTTGGCGGGATATATCTACAGCAGGTCTATTAGAGGAAATGCGCCTGCAAACCGTAACTGCCGTTCCAAAAATATACACACCGCCAGTAGTCGTAGTAGTACTAGTCCCGGTCCTGGTCCTGGTCGTGGTCCTAGTCCTAGTGCTAGTGGTAGTACTCGCACTAGTACTAGTACTAGTACGAGTGCGAGTACGAGTACTAGTACTTGTGCTAGTGCGAGTGTTCGTACTAGTACTAGTATTCGTTCTAGTACTAGTACTAGTACGAGTTAGTAGGAGTAGCAGTAGCAGTAGCAGTAGCAGTAGCAGTAGCGGTAGCGGTAGCGGTAGCGGTAGCGGTAGCGGTAGCGGTAGCGGTAGCGGTAGCGGTAGCAGTAGCAGTAGCAGTAGCGGCATCAGTAGCAGGAGCAGTAGCAGGAGGAGGCGGAGGGAGATAGTGGCAGCAGCAGCAGCAGCAGCCGTATTACTAGCCGTAGTCGGAGTCGTGGTCGTGGTCGAGCTGTTGTTCGTGGTTGTCGCGGTGATGGTGGTGTTGGTGCTGTCGTCGTAGTCGCTTTTACTTGTAGTGCTCGTGCTACTTGGTGCCAGTGACTAGTGCTAGTGCTCATGCCTTTGCTGCTGCTAGTAGTGCTCGTGCCAGTGCTAGTAGTGGTCGTGGTTGGAGGCGGAAGAGGAGGAGAAGGAGGAGGAGGAGCAGCGGGCAGCAGTAAGCTACGGAGGGCAATTCCGAAACGTCGAGAGCAGAGTTGCAGAAGCATCTGAACCTGCTCAAGCTACACTACACACCCCACATCATAGACCCCGAACTTGGCAAAACCCTTTTACCTTTTCATGCTTGCTTGCACAGACTACCCGAGCGTCTATCTGCTGGAGCGATTCCGGTACCAGAGCCTGAACCAGGCCCGACCCCAGCCGTTGGGTGGTAAACCCGGCTGTTTCGTTTTTGAAATTGTGCAGACTGCAAGGGTATCCTGAGCTTGACTAAATGTTCAAAGAGTCACGACAATTCCAATGCGCACAGAACCCGGCAGGCTCCATGATCAAGAAAACATTGTCAACAACCATACCCGACATCGTGACTCAACCTTGCAACCCAACAGCCTAAACCTCACGTCCCTGATGCAGGCCTTCTATGTGAACCCGCAGATTTTGGTCTGCTGCCTGGCGGCATTTGGCACCAGCTCTGGGTTGCGCTCTTGTTGGTCCTGCGGGTATGGGTTTTCGTTATTACCGAGAATTCTCAGCTTATGGTGTCGAGAAATGAAGAATGTTTAGGATTCCAGAGCTCTACCTCCAGGGTCCTGGAAAGGTCACACCTAGGATTGGAGTCGTCACGCCGAATCTGAAGACAGTAATGACGACAGTTGTACCAGCAGGAGTGACGAGAGAAAAGAGCAAACGAAACAGCAAGAGCAACTGTAGCATAGTTAATATCGTCGTCATCATCAACAACAACAACGTCACCATCAACAACAACAACATCATCGCCTGAATCAGCATCATCACCGTCATCAGCATCGAATCATTCGAATCACCATCATCATCATCATCGTCATCACCGTCATCATCATCATCATCATCGTCTCAGCATGATATCCACAATCATGCCAGAAGCACCCCCAGCACCCCCATCACGCCGAACCACCCCCACCCCCACCANCCCCAGCAGCAGCAGAAGCAGCAGCGGCGGGGGCGTTGGGAGTTGGGGGTTTCTGTTGTCATCATTCGTGCGCATATGTCTTTTGCGGTTCTTCTGCTTATTCTTATGAGTTCGCTCATGTTCCCCGGTAGTGATACTTTTTGCGGCTCCCTTCTTCCTGAACGCGGAGTTCATGGACCGGTAAACCCTCATTCCCGAAGTTCGAAGCCGCATACCCTTTTCGGTGAATCTGAGGTCGATATCCCACCTACTGGGACAAGGACGGCAACCACTTCATGTGCCTCGGAAGGGCCCTAAACTCAAACCCTAATCCTAAGCCAGGCGTCGGCCTTCAGAAATCAAGCATGCAGGGCTTCTAGCGACTTCGAGCGATTGGCGCATGGCTTGGGTTTGCGTTTCAGAGCTTAGGTTTTGGGGATGGAGCTTCTGGAAGCAAGATGTGATACGTGACAAAAGACTAGTGACCAGTCATGAGAGCATAAATCGCAGTAGCAATCGTGCGTGTACTAGTCGCACTTTAAAGCAGGAACTTTAGTAGGATGAGCGCAGGGGTAAATGCATTATTTCGCACTCATAAACATGAAGGGCTCAACGAGGCTGTAGCGCTCCGTAACGCCAGCCACTGGACCCCCAGCATACCTTCAATCCGAAAGCTTAAACCCCAAACCCCTTAAACCCTCGGCTGACCCGACTTGGGCTCCAAGGTACTTCCAGGAGGAGGACTCCACACCGGTCGCTGTTCCTACACCCCTCTAGTTCCGAAATCCAGCGTCGGCGTTTGAGATTCAGGTGCTTGGCCCTAAATACTCAACCTAAGCCCGAACCCCAACCCTAGTTGAGGCGAGGCCGTTGGGGTTTGGTAACTGATTGTTTCCAGTCTGGTGGGGGGTGAGCTTCGGATTCGGAAGTTCGCGCTTTGAGAATCGAGGTTCAGTTTGCCTGCAGGGTTTACAATCCAGGCTCAGCGTCGAAGTTTTTTCTAGACCCCAGGCATCCCCAGGCTGCTAAGCTCCACAGCCTGCCCCTGTTCGCCTTCTACTTAGGTGGGCCGTAAGACACCTTTTCTAGGGTTTATGGCTGCGTGGTTTCTTTGTAGAGCTTTGGCCATCGCTTTTGTTCGTCGGGTTTGGTAGCCGAGAGACCCGAGCTGGCTTCTTCGTCCGTTGGCTCCAACCTTTCGAAGGGGAGCCCCTCAACCTTAAAACCCTAGACTCGCACCCGGCAAGCCTCCACCTGAAATCCCCAAGACCTGGATCGTAAGCGGTGTAGGTTTCGGCTGTAGTTTCAAGCTGCACCCATAACCGCCGTAACCCCTTGGAAGCCGTCACATTCCTCATGAAGGCAGATGAACTGATAGCCTCCTTGGAAGCCCAGATAAACGTCGCAGCCACAGCCTTTCCTTGGTCAGGAGCCGTCAGCAGTTAAATTCCCGAAGTACAGATTTTCAGGATCGCTTGTAAGCTTGGCGCTTTCTTGGTCGTATACCTCCGAGCCGGGAACGTCAAACCCAAAACCTCAGCGAGCCGTGCTGGCCTCTTAAAAGCCGAATCCGATGCATCTCTCCTCGCGACGGGATGCTTGTGGCGGAGGCCCAGCCCGGCTCTCAGCTTCTTCTCAGCTGCAGTGGCAAAGGTCAGATGGCGTGGGATGCGGGACGCTCTAGGGTTCGGGGCCACTGTAGGTTTTAGGATTCAGAAGCAGAGAAGCTTGACGAGCCGCACAGATTGTCATTACCTGGGACACCTGGGTCCTGAAAGAATTTCCTTTATCGGGACTCAGATCTTATTTGCGAATGCGTTCAGTGGGACTAAACAAAACGGCCAACCTGGTTAAGGCAAAGAGAAACGGGTGACAGTTTGAGACAACTTGTTGGTGTCCATGGTCTTCTGAAAAAGGAACGACACTTAAATGGTTTGGCTTACAGGTTCAGCTGGGGTTTAGGTTCGGGCTTATCGGGTTCAGGGTGGTTTCAGCGCTCGAGGGGGCATAGTGTGGAAGGTAGGACACAAAGAAATGAGGCATTCGACAAACGCAAGAAAGAAGCCACGGAATCACAGACATCTTGAACCTGCGTTTCGAAACACCTGAACCATTCCGTCGCTCTCAGGCAGCGCCACATCGCGAAGGCGATCCAGTCTGCTGGCAAGCGTCGAGACTGGGAGGAGGCGTGGACTCTGGCCCCACCGCTTCCGAAACTCTCCAAAAGATTCAGCAACGTAAGCAAAGAAGAGCCCAAACCCCTGAAAACCCTTAAAATCTCAACGCGAGGCCGTGAACTATCTGCGAGAGGCCGGTGTACGAAACGTACCTCTGCGACCCGGCGGCCCACGAAGGGACGAGGGGGGTTTAGGTTTCAGTGCTTCGAGTTTAGCTTTCGGTTTTGGTTTTGGGGTTGTGCATTCCGAAATCTGTCTGGGTCGTGAAGTGTTCATTATGGTGCGAGGCATTTTTAAAGCGCTTATGTTCGGGGTTGGTTTTGGGGAGCACAGAAAGACACGGGGGCTTGTGTTGTGTATTCGTGGGAGTCGTAAAATGCTTAGCACTTCAGCACTTCCGAAATTCCTGGACAGTTACAGCCTTCAACACCAGTGATACCCCCGTACACCCCAAGCCCCTCCAGAGCTCAAGCACAGCAGGAATGTGGATTTCCATTCCTGAACCCTGGCTTGTCTGAAGCATGTCTAAGGTTTGGGTTTAGGGTTTAGGGTATAAGGGTTCAGGGCTTTGGGGTTTCAGTGATTCAGGTTGCAGCGTTCAGGGAACAGGTTCAGGGTACCCTATATCATGACATCCGAGTCCTGTCAACACATATTAGGCCCCAAACCCAATGCCCTTACATGTAACTGCAGTACTGCCCTGTTGTGCTAGCAAAGGAACCCAATTATCTGCAATGCGGCCATCAGCCGGGCGTCCCAGTGTCTTCTCCCGTGCTTGCAGCTCTGAGCCAGAGATGTGTCCTTTGTTGCAAGGGTGCACTGTTGGGAATGGTTTAGGACTTAGAGTACCAACTTAAGCCCCAGCTCCTGAACCCCAGACGGCCTAAAGTCGAGCTGCTTGCTGGAATGCTTCTTCTTGCTGTTCCTTATGCAAGAATCACCGAAGGGTCAACTTTCAGATCCTTGGCCAAAAACGCGAAACCCCGTTGACCCAGAGCCCACAGTAGCCTTCACCGACTCTGAAGGCGCCTGCGCCCGTTCGGACTGTTGGCTGCAGGCGCTCAGCTTGGCTTGGCTGTGTGCTACTTCGCTGTTGTCGGCCTTTGTACTTGGCAAAACCGAAAAGTAACGGAATGAGCGTGTGTGTGTATGTGTATGAACAGACATATGTCAAGGTAACCGAACAAGTAAATAGCTGCGCATGTATGTCGTGTATGTATGTGTATATATGATATGTGTATGTGTTGTATACATATATGTATATATGTATACATGCATGCCTGCATGCCTGCATGTACCGCATGTATGTATGTATGTATGTATCTATGTATGTATGTATCCATGTATCTATGTATCTATGTATCTATGTATGTATGTATCTATGTATCTATGTATCTATGTATCTATGTATGTATGTATGTATTACTGTATGTATGTATGTATGTATGTATGTATATAGGGCTCGAATCGCCCCGTAGTGAGGAACATCGAGGCCCCAATACATAGGGACGCACGTCTTTCAGCCATGGCACGACAGCTGTGGTCTCCGCCCTGGCAACGTCAAAAGAGAGCCCGGTGTGCCAAGATAAGGCGACTGCGCGCCTCCGGCCGGTCGCTGACAGCTGCTCAAATCGCGGCACTCCGCTCGCACCATTCGACGGGTGCTGCGGAAAAGGCGCAGCTTTCGAGAGATCTTGTTATGGGCCGCAAGGACAACGCCAGGGACTCCTGGAGATTACCTCAGTGTCTTCCAGAATGCTTTGAATCAAGCCCTCTGTGCGGAGCAGAAGCTGCACAGGCTTGGACAAGCACGAAAGAAGATGGAGCAACAATCAATGCAAGGACTACGAGAATTCGGTGATGGAGTCCTGTGCCAAAGAGAACCAAAGGTACAAACAGAAGCTGACCAAGCTCGCTGCCGACCAGAAAGAGGCAGAGGAACTGCAGGAGCACGCCCGCCAAGGCATCCGTGCTCCCCAACTTGCCGAGGCTACCGATGCTGCGGCGCTGGCCAACTGCCCACGGGCAATGGAGACAGAGGTAGTGGATGCGGAAACAGCACAGCTCTTTGCAGAATGGAGCGACGCGGCAACTCCGGATTGGAGCAGTGTTCCGTGGGATCGCGCAATGGTTGGCCGCCTGACTCCGCTCGCGACTCGGGAACAGGACACGCTCGAGCTCCTGGATTCCACCTGCATGGATGATTTGGAGCGCCTCCGGGTCGGGGCATCGACCCTGATCGACACATGCCTTGAGCACGACCTTCGCCCTAATCTCGGCCTGGGCAAGACGGAAGCCTTAGTCCACCTTCGCTCCACTGGCGCTAAGCATGCTAAGCATCAATTCTTTGTCGACGGTGGTGGTTCCCTCTCTCTATGCTGCCGGTTGTGGCCGGGGGGCAGGTTGCGCATTACACCGACTTATAAACACCTTGGAGGCACCTTGCACCACCAGGGCAGTCTCTAGTCCCGGACAGCACAGGCTTGGACTGCTTTCAATCTGCACAAGAAGCAAGTGTTTGCTTCCTCCAAGGTCAGCTGGAAAGACAAGGCGGTCCTCTTTGACAGCCTCGTTGCCACTACTCTCTTCTATGGTTCGGACATTTGGGCTGAGCTCACTGACGCGTGCCTTCAACGACTGATTGGTACACTCCGTGGTATGGCTTGCCAAATGTTGCAACCTACTCTTGTAGTCAGGCCTGGCACCTTGGGACGTATCTCCTTTCCTGTTTGGTTTTACAGACACGAGAGATCCGGGCCCTTGCCCATTGGGAGTCTCGCTGGCTCCAACATACTGCCGACTCCGTCCGTTGCAATGGCTTTGGACCAAAGTTGACTGCGGGCGCCAGCACGCGACATGGGAGCAGGCTTGGAATCTTTGGAGTGCTGAGGCCCCCCTCCACCCTGGCCGTTGGATGGCTCGTGTGCGTAAAGCCCAGTGGTGTGCTGTAACTCAGGATGACAACCATGGGCGCGTGTGTTCGCAGGGACCTCCTCGCGGCAGACGGGGGTCGCGAGTGCTGTGCAGTGTGCAAGCGACATTTTCGGGACTACCGTGCTTGGTCGGTGCATGCCTTCTCGGCACACGCACGGACTGATGAATCCAGGCGCCTAGTGAATGGCACACAATGTCCGATCTGCCTTAAGCACTTCACGTCTGGGGTTAAGCTTAGCCGACACGTCAGGTACAGTTCCGTATGCCGCCGGCAACTACTGTCCACTAGGGAGCGCTATACTCCCGAGCCCGGAGTCGGCAGCAGGTGTGCGCCGGATGACAGCCTGCTCCTCCTTCCCGCCTTGCATGCTGAAGGCCCACGACCGTGCCCAGTCCATCTTGATGTTGAAAGTGAGGAAGAGAGGCCATCTGCAGAGCTCGTGGATTGTCTGGCGCACCTCGATTTTGATGGTCGCCTCGTTCGGCTTCCTGAGGAAGATTTCTGGGCACGTGTACGTGCGTCTTTCTCCTGCGTTTGCCTTCTTCAACTTGCGCGTTTGCGCATCACCGCAACTGTTGGAAGGACGCACTTACAGCCAATCGACAGGACCTGCCCTTGGATGTTGGGTCCAGACGGACCTTATCGACTGGCTGGTCCCTGACCCCGGCATCCGCGTGGACCCGGTCGTCACCTTCCAGCACAGTGCGCTGTACCTCTCTTTATTGGAGTGCGACGCAGTCCATCTGCCGTCCACCATCCAGAGGGGAACGGACACTGTTTTCGTTCAAGCCGGCCCTATCCCTGCCGAGTATGTGCGATGTCCCTGCCAGCAAGCTCCTTGAGTACTCACACTCCTCCGCGCTCGCGGATATCCGCGCCGGTCGGGTTGTCGACTACCTCAACGAACCGGATGACGAGACCTGCTACCTCTTGTCCTTGGATGGGCTTCCCGATGCCCTCTCCCCGTCGGCACCGGCTACCGAGGTCGACTTGAGCTTGCTTGTGACATCATACGCCTGGCCGTCGAGCACTGGCGAAAGGGCATCCCTTCCCGCCTTGTTCTTCCGGCGAAGGCCTCCGCTACCAGTTTTCCTGTCCGGCGCATCCATGGGCTCCACGTGCGCGAGTCGCAGTCGTATGTTGCTTTGGACAACTGATAAGCGCCACGGCTTGTTTCACCTTAATTACTTGCACGCCCAGAGGGTCGCGTCTAGCCGACTCATCGCCCGAAACGAAAGAAGCGAGAGATGTATATATGTTGGTATGTATGTAGGTAGGTAGGTAGGTATATATGCATGCATCTCTGCGTGTATGTATGTATGCATGCATGGATGATTGCCTTGCCTCCCAAACTTATGCACAGTTAGACGGAAACCCCAACACCCAGACCCAAGCCCGAAGTCAAGCTGTTCAGCTTGGCAAAAGCCCCGAAGGCGCTGGCCATCATGGCCTCCATGGAAGCTCAGGATCTCCAGTTCGGGCCTGGGAAGTCTCGGGTTCTGTTAGAGGGCCCTTTCAGGGTTCCTTTATGGTTTCTGTGGGGTTTGGTTTCGGGGCTTTTGAGGTTTAGGAGATTACAGTAGGGGTTTCAGAAAATTAGGGGTCCAGGTTTGGGGATTATAGGCTTGGACAGGTTTGTGCTGCGCGACTTCACGCGTTCAGACGGACTTGTAGGCTTCGGGTTCAAGCGTGTAAGGCCGTGATTCGGCATATCTGTTCAACTATCTCGCAATATTTTGATTCGTCATTGTAGTGCAGTTTAGTGAAGATATGGCACCAGTTCGAAGCGGCACATCATATCGTTTTACCGGTTGTTCTTCGTTTGTGTTTGTTCTTGCCGCAGCCAGTCTCAGACCCTAAACACAACCACATAACCCGAAAGACATATCTTTGAGCGTTGGATCCAAAACCTTGAAACTCAGCCTTATGAACTCTAAACCCTGAACCTCCACGTCCTATTCTGAATCCTAAAGCTCTGAACCCTCAAACTCCAAACCCCCCAACCCTAAAACCCTAAGCCATAAACTCTAAAGCCCAAGACTGTGAACCCTAGACCCTAAACCTTGGAACCTCGATGCTCCTCCTATTTAAGTTATGTAACTGATTCGGGACCCGGGCGTTGGGGTGGAGGGGTTTCAGATCCAGATGATGCATATGTAATGATGGTGAAATGGGACCGATAATGATGATGTTATCTGGAAAGTAGGAAAGCTGCAATGCATCCTTGTTTTGTTCGTGTCAGAAATCACAGTATGTTTATGACCTATTAATAAACTTTAGACTTTAGATAGATGCCTAAATAGTGATTATGTATTCCTTCAAACAATGACAATGACCACGAAGCAGCAATACTTTTGGATGGAATCAGCCCCAACACTTTGGGAAAGAATCAGCCCCTTCTATCCCTAACCCGCGACCCAGACCCCGAAAGACAGCCCTGTCACGCCCCCTTGACCGTGCCGCTGCCATACCAGACAAGTTGCCCCTCCCTAGCAAAAGCCGCAGCTCAACATGGAGTCCTGGCTCAAAGTAGCTGGGGTAAACCCTAAATCCAAGTCCTTAGATCATGAACGACAGCCGGAACCCTCAATGCCAAGCCCCAACCCTGAAGCCTAAGCCCTAATCTCAGTGCCCAAATCATCAAATTTTACATCCGTTGGAAGTCGGCCCTCTGAAGACCTCTGTTTCCAGAAACTCACAAGGTCGGTCCCTGGATAACAGCCGAAACCCTACACCTTAAAGACTTGAAGCTTTGCAGAGACCCCAGTCTGACGTCTTGCTAAGAACTTCAAAGAGTAGCAAAAGAGGTGAGACAACAGGTTTGACGGTTTCGGGATGTTTGCTTCAGGCTGAGCATGTCAGCGGCGAGAAATTAGCGATTGGGGCTTTTCGCTTTGGAGCCTCTGCAGATTTTGGTAAGCCAGCATGTACGAAGTAGGCACATGACGCAAAATTCCGACTGATCAGGTTCGAGCAGTGTTGTTGATGCTGATGTTGCTGTTGATGATGTGCTTACTGTTGCAGTGGTTGCTGTTGTTGTTGTTGTTGTGGTTGTTGTTGTTGTTGCATGGCACAGCATTTAGCGGTCTAGAGTCTTAAGAGTGGGTCTTAAGTAGAGTGTTAGGATGCAGGTTCTTTGGGGGTGAAGCATTTGCCGTCAGCCCCGAAGCCCACAACCCCACAAATGTGGAGGAAATCTCGAGATCCTCAAACCCTGGAGCATCCTAGAGCCTTCGGCCCTAGACTCACCTCAAAACCTAATAAAACCTTCAGCACCTCGCAAGCTCAAAAGGGAGTTTCAGAGACCCTACTCTTGGCTTGATCTTGCAGGGTAGTAAGGGGCACCCCAACAGCCCCGTGAGGCGGGACTCGGCATTCCGGTCAAGCTGCTGCACGAGGGCATCGGCCACACTGTCACATGAAACTTGGCCCGGGAACTAGGCTATTTAGGGCGTTTAGAGTTTAGAATGTTAGGCTTTAAGCTTCCAGGGTTTTCGGGTTCATCTTGTGGCTATTGACGCGTTGGATACTATGGGTTGTCAGCAGAGCTCACTCGAGGTCATGTTCCCACAGCTTGAGATCCTAAACCCTGAATCTAGGTTTCGGTATTTCGAACAGACTTTGGTGGGTTCTTTACAGCTATGTTGTAGTTCGAAAGTTCGAAAGTTCCGGAGTTCAGCCTACCTTCGGAACCATTCTGGTTCCCAAGGGTAAGCGGGGTAGAATACACCCCATGTACCCAGAATTTGAATGCATACTTCAGCATTTCGTCAACAATGCATAGTCAATGGTCTCGCTGAAGTAGCTTGCAGCTACTGGTTGTGTTTCGGGTTTACGATTTAGAGCGAGGCCATAACCCTGAAAGCCAATGCACCAAAACCTGAAACCCTGATTTGCGCAATAAGCACTAACCCAGACCTGATGCCTTCAACCTTAAGACCTTAAGACCCAGACCCTACGTCCACAAGCTTCAACCCCGCAAGATTTCTCTCTGAGGTGAGCTGAAGACAGGAGAGATGTACCGTGGACACTTGATGAACTGTGAGGAGATCGGAATCTGATCTTGCTTCAGGGTTGCAGGATCTGAGGATTCAGGGTCAGAAAAGTCAGAAGCGCTGTGGGGTTTAGGGTAGCTGAGGCCGAACTTCCTGCAGAAACTCAGAACCTTCCGCGTCAAATCGCCCATGCCCAAATACCAAAGCAAGCCATCAACCCTAATCATAATCCTTAAATCCTATCCCATACCAAGCCCAGGCCCCAAACCCCAGAATCCTGATCCCTACATCCCAAACCCGACAGCCCCGCAGGACAACATGAATGCGATGTTGGAGGGTGTGACCGTAACAGGCCGGGATGGCAAGGTGACGAACCTCGAGCAGGCAGACGGCCGGGGGAGGGGAGGTCTGTGCCAAGTCAACCCTTGCAGGTACATCATTATCAACACCGGTTTGCGACCTGTCCAGGTTTGAGGGGTTGTTTAAGACTGCTTCTCAGGGGACCTGCAGGGTGCAGGAAGGGGTTTTCCAAAGCACCCATTCAGAATCGAATGGCTCTTGTCTCAATTGGGGATGATGATACAGAATCAACAACTCCGCAAGCATCCCACTCCCCCACCTCAATCCTCAATCCTCCTCAGTAGCCTCAACACCAAGTATTCTGTTCCTTTTACCCCCTCAACCCCGAACCACCTCCAACTCTAGCCGTTACCTTACCTAAACCCGCTACCTAAACCCCCTTGTGGCGAACCCGCCCACATATTAAAACATGAACAGGTCTACCTCCGGGGCTCCCAGATCCGATATTTCATCCTTCCAGACATGCCACTGGGCCAGCGAAGGAGGTAGTTTGTTGAATGGTCGTTACCAGCCGTTACTACTCACGGCTATCATCGGCTGTCAGTCTCTTATCGTTACGGTAATGGTGATGGTAATGACAATGATGATGACGACTCTCCTTCGTTCTGAATCATGGGGGTTATGGTGGGTGTGTGTCTGAGGCTTGGTGACTAGTACTGAGGCTCGGGTATTGCAGAGGAGCACAGGGTTGGGTTGAGAGTATGAGGTTTAGGGCTAGGGTTGATTCGGTGATGACTCAAGCTCCACATATAGAGCTTTGCATTCAAAGCTTGGCCTGAACCTAAATCCAAGGACCTGGCTCCGAAGAGTAATTTAGCATAGTCGACCTTGCGACCCTTGCGAGAGAAGATCGGCGGTTAGACTATGATGTTCCCCCAGCTTCAAGCCTGGCAAAGAAGGACTACATAGGTCGTCCGATTTCCTGCTCCAACAGTTGGGTTGCTACGCGGTAAAAGGAGTGTGCAGCATTCTATCTGCAGGGATCACATGATGGCCCCGACGAGCGTGCTCAGTGTTTCATCAGTCATGCCGTTCTGCCTTTCTTACCTACAGCTTCAGTGTGGTACAATTTCAAACAGCTGTGCAACTTTACGGGCCAAGAGGCTAGCCTGAAGTGTGCAAGCAAAGTGCTATGATTCCTTTGGAAGTGGTGGGAGACAACGTGACCCTTTGAAATCTAGACCGGTGCCAGTTTTCTTGAGCACGAGAGTCGGAGCTGCGGCGCAACCACATATACGTCTAGTAAAGTATAAGTACACCATAGGCAGGACACATGTGTAAACCTGCATCCTCACATGCGTACATGGCAAGTCAAGAGGTTCTCACATGCCAAAACATAAACTTGAAGACAATTAGGTAAGCAAGCCAGGAGGCTTATGTGAAAGTGGGCGCATATAAACGCAAAGCCGGGTGTCAACATACTTCGTGTTCCATGCGTTACGGAGGACCCGGTGTCAATAAACCCGGTGTTCCGTGCATGATCTAGCCACCCTGCTGCCGATCTCACATGTTTGTATTTTGCTTCTTGTTGTGTTTGTGTCCCTCTCTCTCTCTCTCCTCTCTTCTCTCTCTCTCTCTCTCGCTGTCGCTCTCGCTGTCGCACTCGCTGTCGCTCTTGCTCTCGCTCCTCTCATGCTCTCTCTCTCTCGCTGTCGCTCTGGCTGTGGCTCTCACTCTCGCTCGCGCTCTCTCTCTCTCTCTCTCTGTCTCTCTCTCTCTCGCTCTCGCCCTCTCTGTCTCTCTCGTCATATGCGCGCATGTTGCGTGCACACTGACCGACCAAGATAGGACTTGCCAGCTCGGCCATCTTAGAACCCAAGACCCAAAGTTTAATCTTTCAAGCTCACAACACCAAGGTCTCAACCGCGCATAACCCCAAACCACGAATGCGACCAACTCCCCCAAACCCCAAACCCGAAAACCTTGAGGCCGCAAGTCCCACAAAACCCTCAACCCTTCAATTCAGCACTGAGCCCCTGAAGCCCTCCAATTCTTGAAACACTCAGCCACCTGCTTTCGCACCCTGAGGCTTCGGCATGCACCAATGTTCAAGAAGAAGGCTTTCGAAAGGGTGTTGAGTCAGGGTTCAAGGGTGTAAGATGCAGGGTTCAAGGTTCTCGTAGTTAAGGTTTACGATGAGAGAGTAAAGCAGTTGTTAAGGAAGTTCTGGCTCAAGTTGTTTGTTGCTTTTCTCCGTTCAGAGTTGAGAGTTCAAGATGCCTTTTGAGTTGTTTTTGCACGCCCGGCTCATAGGGTTTATGGGCGTTTCAAAAACTCGGTGCCAAGGGGCAGAATCCTCTGAATGAGTCTGTTAAGGGTTCAGTGCTCTAGGATGAATGCTTGCATGCACCGCCCACAGCCCCCCCCAAACTTCGCGAGCCCATTCAGTGACTCTTTAGCGCAGGTAAGGAACCAAAGAGCCTGCATGCAGCGAAAAACCTCTCGCCTTCCACTGCAAATCCAAGAGAGCTTTCGTGCCGAAATCGGTGTCACGAAATTGACGGTTGACGATGATGCCATCGCGGAGCCCTACGACACAAACAAAAGCCCGATTGCTCTCGACCACCAATCATCCTTCATTACCCCTGAAATCCTAAAGGCCCTGAGCCCCAAAAGCCTAAGCCCTACATCTCAACAGCTAGAAGCCCTCAACCCCTAAACGACCCTACGACTCTTACACTTTCGCCTTCACTGCATGCTCGGGTTAGGCTTTCCTTCGTGCGCAGGGTGGTTCGGGTCGGGTGGTTCTTGATCCAGTGCTGGGATTCGTTTTGCCAAGCTGTTGGATGTAACCTATGCCAGCCATATTTTCTTGTACAAGGACACTTCCTGGCACTCGGGAAGTATTCGTGGATGCCTAAGCGGCTCCAATTGCATGATGAAATATAGCAAACAACCACAGCACTTTCCAACACCTTACAAAGACGATCCTTGGAAGATAGTAAGATCCCTTAAAGAAAGGCCCCCTAGATACCGAACCTGCCGGCAGGGCCGCGGCGCCGGCCGTGGCGTCTACGGCCCGGGAGCTCCACTCAGCTTTCACCTTAAGAGCACAAAGACACATCGGCTAAGTTCTTTTCATGTTCCCAGCTCCTGGTTCAGGATTCAAGGTCGAAGATGTCTAGGGTTCGAGGCGTAGGGCTTAGGGCTTTGTCCTTGGGTCTAGCCAAGAGCCTCGGGTTTGAGGTTCAAGGTATACTTCCAGACGCACGGCTTCGGGCAACGAAAGTTTCGGGTGTAAGTGAGGCATAAGTCTAGGCTTCAGGGCATTCTAAGGCTGTCTTCCAAGCAAGACTAAACCAATCGTTCCTGCAACCTAGGTTGAGGGCCCCGAGGCTTTACTGTGATCTTCTGGTCCTCGTTGTTTCAGTTTGGCGAAGAGCACGGAACCTCCTTTGGTGGACATCTTGTGCAACTGAAAGCAAAACATATTTTAGCTTTCACGCATCATAGCCGTGGAACCTGTGCAATCTCTACCTGACCGTCGCGACATGCCGAAGCCGAACTTTGCACACCATGCAAACAAAGTCATTAGGATTTGGGGTACAGGGTTTAGGGCTCTGAACCCTAGCTCCACTGCTGAACACCGTTGAATTCAGAACCGTGTCAATTAGACCTCGTTCTGAATGGCTCACGTTTGGTTTTCCAGGCAAGGGCCGCGGCAAGGGCTTGGCGGCCCGCGCACGCACGGCCGCGGCATCCGGTCTTGCATTCAAAGCCCATCAAATCCCCAAAGTGCAAAATCCCTGCACTAAGGCCTAATCATTGACCACTGGAGCCTTAATGCTTGAAGCTTCTAGTTATCTGCGCCCCGCCTACATACTGAGTTTAGAACTCCATTGGCTTCGTGATTATGGCGTCTGGCACGTACCGACGTATTTGGTAAGCATAGCAAGGAAGGAAGTCAGGGTGCCTGCTCAGGGAGCTTTTTTTGCGCTTGCTAAGCTTGACTATCGGGTCCTAGAACATATACATACATACATGCGTGCATGCATACATACATACTATATATATATATATATGCATATATATATTATACAGACATATACAACACACCAGCAAACACACATACATGCATACAATTTCTGTAAATAGATACATTTACAGCACACATTACATTCATACATATGTACATACCTACATACATGCAAACAAGCAAACATACATATATTCACACAGACACATATATGTACATACATACATACATACCGATATATGTATACACATGTGTATGTGTATACATATGTACATATATATATATATAGATATTTATGCGCATACATACGTAACTTGTGGATATCCATAATGTATGTATGTGCGCACCAAATGCACATAGTTTTACGCAGATAGTTGAGTATACTGCACATGTACATGCTTATGTATATGTATATGCAAATGCATTTGTATACCATATATATATATATGTATATTCATATGCACATGTATGTGTATATGTATACGTGCATGTCTATGTATATGTATGTGTACATGTATATGCATATGTATGCACATGCATATGTATGCTTATGTGTATACATACATATGTGGGTATGTATGCATTTGCATGTGCATATGTATCTGCTTATGCACATGCATATGTCTGTGTAGGCATATATATGTATATGCACATGCACATGTGTGTATTTATGTATGTATGCATGTTATGTATGTGTGTATATATATATACATTTATATGTGCATATGTATTTATGTATGCATGCATACAGCTGCATACATGTATACATGTATATTCATATATGTATACATGTATACATGTATATATGTATAGATACATATACATGCAGGTATTTATGTATATATGCATATATGTATATATGTATATACGTACATATGTATATATGTATTTACGTATATACGTGCTTATACGTGTATATACGTGTTTATACGTGTATATACGTGTATATACGTGTATATGCGTGTATATACCTGTATGTACGTGTATATACGTGTATACGTGTATGTATGTATAAATGTTTATATGTATGTATGTATGTTTGTATGTATGTATGTATGTATATATTTATGTATGTATATATGTAAACGTACATGCAGATATGAAGGTATGTACATATGTATATATGTATATATGCATCTGTGTATATTTGTATATATGTTTATATGTATGAATGTCTATATGTATATGTGTCTATATGTATATATGCTTATATGTACATATTCATATATGTATGTCTGTATATGTGTATACATTTAATATATAATGTATATAGGTATATGTGCATTTATATGTGTGTGTATATATGCATATGCATGTGCGTGTGTGCACAGTGTAATATACCAGTACATATGCCTGAACTTAAACGCCCCGAAACCCTCCAATGGCCCTGTAAACACCAAAAATGAAGTCTCGGGCCAGGGATTTGAGGTTAAGGCTTCAGGGCTTCTGTCCCACGAGTGTCCTCGCAAAAGATGCATACTCATAAACAATCTTGCCATTCCTCCGTAAAACATGAACGCCCGCGACCCTTAACTGCTGGACTCCAAAATCTATAAGCCCTGCATTCCTACATCTCGCAATCTCGCCCGGCCGAGGCAGCAACCAGGAAGTGAGCGGAAAGTATGCAGCTTCCAGCCGGATATCGGCTTCGCAGCAGAGCCGAAAGCTCTCATAAGGTTGGTGGTTAGTTTATTCGGGTGCTAAACGGGTTCAGGGTTTAGAATTCGTGCGTAGGGCTAGTTCAAGTTTCGGGCTTGGGGTATCTGCAGCGGCGGCGTCCTTGAATGCGCTCCCACCGTTGCGGTGGACACTGCACGTGAGAATTTCCCAGCGGATTATACAGAAGTTGGCAGACATGTTGACAGACATGAAACAGTACAACTGTTAGAGTCCTTAACCGTTTGCGCCGAACCAGAACAACAGGGATTAGATCAACAGGGCTTATATGTAAAGGGCCCAAAACCTTATTTATGTTCGTATTTGGCAAACTTTGTCTTTATTTG
>BGNK01006497.1:0-26368 GCA_003297005.1 Symbiodinium sp. clade A Y106 | reverse complement strand
ACCAAAAAAACCATCTTTTGAGACACTATGCGGCCAAACTCCAAAAAGATGGTTTTTTTGGTTTTCCCTAGGAAAAAGATGGTTTTGGACAGGAAAACCAACTTTTTCCTAGGAAAAAGTTGGTTTTTCTGCCCAAAACCATCTTTTTCCTAGGAAAAAGTTGGTTTTGGACAGAAAACCAATCTTTTTCCTAGGAAAAAGTTGGTTTTAGACAGAAAAACCAACTTTTTCCTAGGAAAAAAATGGTTTTGGGCAGAAAAACCAACTTTTTCCTAGGAAAAAGATGGTGTTGGGCAGAAAAACCAACTTTTTCCTAGGAAAAAAGATGGTTTTGGGCAGAAAAACCAACTTCTTCCTAGGAAAAAGATGGTTTTGGGCAGAAAAACCAACTTTTTCCTAGGGAAAACCAAAAAAAACCATCTTTTTGGAGTTTGGCCGCATAGTTTCCCAAAAGATGTTTTTTTTGGTTTTTTTGGTTTTTCCCTAGGAAAAAGTTGGTTTTCTCTGCCCAAAACCATGTTTTTCCTAGGAAAAAGTTGGTTTTCCTGTCCAAAACCATCTTTTTCCTAGGAAAAAGTTGGTTTTCCTGTCCAAAACCATCTTTTTCCTGGGGAAAACCAAAAAAACAATCTTTTTGGAGTTTGGCCGCATAGTGTCTCAAAAGATGTTTTTTTTGGTTTTTTTGGTTTTCCCTAGGCAAAGTTGGTTTTGGATTGGGAGGGTACAGTGNCTTTTTGGAGTTTGGCCGCATAGTGTCTCAAAAGATGTTTTTTTTGGTTTTTTTGGTTTTCCCTAGGCAAAGTTGGTTTTGGATTGGGAGGGTACAGTGCTGCCGTTGACTTCGTGCTCGCGTCGAACCTCAATGAGTTGACTGACATGTCCTGTTGAAATGTGAGATTGATTTCAGTAGTCCTTGAGAGATACAGGATCCGGACCTCACGTCGAACGTGAATGAGTTGACTGACACGTTCTCTTGAAATCTGAGTTTGTTTTCGGTAGTTTTTGAGAGATACAGAATCCGGACCTGCCGGAAAAGCTGTTTTGACACGGTATTTACGATACAATTAAAACGAGGGTGGGTAGTTCATGGGGGGGGGGTTACCATATATATATATATATATGTATATATTATAGATAGTAACTCCAGAAGTGTCCTTCTTGCCCAGGTATTAACTACAACTGAGCTGTGAAGCGCCGTCGACAAGTACAGTCTTCCCTGCTCACAGCTCTGGGCATAACATGTAAGCCTAAACTAGCCCTAAACCCCAAACCCTTTATACACCCCATTACCAATATGACTACTTAGGGTTCCTTGTTCAAACTCCAGTATACTATACTACCTAGAGGCTTATACCCTACCCATTTTCTTGGATACCTAATTTTATGGTTAGGATCTGCTATATAGAAAAGTAGATACCCTAAAAAAGCGGTAGGGTATGAGCCTACAGGCACTATACAGTATAACCACAAGTCTCCAAATCTTCAGTCACACGTCTGCAACCCGCAGCCGAGCATAGCGAGTAGGATTTCGGGTGTGCTCCCAGACCTTCCAAAATCCTTCAATTCAAGTAAGGAACACACCTGAAATAATAGCAGGACCCCTGATATGATTGACGGTATATTCCTCAATGCAAGGATTTTGGATGGTGGGGCTCTCAAACTGAAGGTTTAGAACGTTATGCAATACTAATTAGGAAGGGTCGAAGTACAGTCTGCCTCATGAAAACATGGCAACACCGTTTTCATTTGTTGCCGTTATCACTACTCAACTACAGCGAAAGATTGTCATGGAAGCAACTATATGTCATGCGCTTACCTAACTTGATTAACGGTAAATCTGCGTCGGAAATACGGGTCAGTTCCAGTGATTCTAGTGCTTTTAATCTACCCAGGTCCTAAACCCCGAACCCTCAAACCCTGAAATTTCTGAACACTGGCAAAGCCCTTGGCTCCAGCTTCCTGCCTTACGGAGAACTTGTTCTGCACATTCCTTTGGCTTGGATGCCGGCTGTTAGCCCCAATGGAAAAACCGGAACATCTTGGAGCCCAACTCGCTAGTTTCGTGAAGGCCAATGACCCTGAAAAGTAGGGCTCCTATACCCTTATGTGTGTATATATATATATATATATATATATATTTACATATGTGTATATATATATATATATGGTATATGAACCTTAAACCCTTGTCGGTGTTGTTTCGTCCTTAATGCGCAGCAGCCTGAACGCCGCAATCGTGAAGAGGACCAAGGAGGACAGAGCCCAAGAATCCGTGTTTTGAGGTATATTATTAAAGTGATCTCTAGTATATCAGGAGTATAAACGATGAGGCGTTGTTGTTGGGGAGTATTGTAATAACTTAGTCTATATATAAGAACTATAAACAGACAGGCCTTTCGTATTACATTTTACTGTTGTAGTTTGCACAGTATGTAAGGACGATAAAATACCAGTACGAAATATTCCTACCCATGTTACACGGAGTAGTAGTATCGCCGAACTAAGATCGAGCAACATATACTCACCACTATACCGAAGCCCTACTTCTTTGCCTCACCCTCAGACTTCTTGAAGCCAAAGCCCAAGCCCCGAAGCTAAGAAGCCTCCATGTTCTGTGAGGCAGCATCTAAGGCGTTGGCTTGTATGTAGGAGTCAAGTCGAAGCCAGTCAAGTACAGCCTGCCATGTTTCGGGGAGGCTTTAGTGTTTACGGTTTGAGACTCAAATTTGAGAATTTAGGGTTTAGGGCCATGCTTAGGGGAGACTGTCGTGTGTACGCTGTGAGCGGGGATTCGTGTTCAGGGTTCAGGGTTCAAGGTTCAGGGTTTAGGGTGCAGGGCTCGGGGCAAGATGCTCCGGAGAGCAATTTGGGGGAGGTTTCGTTGTTGTCTGCTGCTTCCGGTTCACGGTCTTGGGGCTTAAGTTCTATGCTTCCTGTCTCTTTAGCTGATGCAACTCCTGCTGTTAATCTCCGTGCTTACCTCGGAGACGCAGCGATGAGTATCACCTCTGAGAAGGGCTGCGCTCCAAATCCAAAAAACCCGCAACATGCACGGTTTAGGGTTTAGGGTTTAGGAGGTTTAGGGTTTAGGGTTTAGGGTTTAACATCGTGATTTGGAATGGTGTGCGTGTCACGGTCATTGCAAATGCTCCAAACCCTCAAACCCTACACCCTATTAAGCCCTTTTCCCCAAAGACACATGTCAGGTGTTCTTCTACTCCCCGAGCCCCGCAGCCAGAATCTGATCCCATCATGAAGGTGACAGCCCAATATTGGGACCGAACTGATCCCCTTTTCGTCTTGTAGTTTATGTGCCATAGGGCTCCGAAAATTGGTGCTGGCATTCGTTGAAAGGTCCCTCTCTCTCTATATATATAGATAATATATATATATATATATATATATATATATATATATATATGCATAGCATAGATGGTGTATTGCGTATTTCTGATGATTCATTCCCCGATGTTAGTCAACTTGATGAGATCCTCCTCGGCCAGGCTTTAAACTTTATGATTCCTTCAGCTCTCTCACGTTTAGTAGGGTTTAGGGTCTGGAAGAATCCCATTGGCTGCTCTCCTAGCAAATGCCGGCACAAAAAAACTCATCCTGAACCAGAACAGAGGCCATTCTAGAACTGAACGCAAATGTGTCCAAGGAATCTGCAGCATCCGAAAGCCGTGAAGAGCCTACATATTCCGGAACCCTGCCCATGCGGAGTAGCTTGGCCCTTGCAGGCATGCCTCACTGGAATGCACTGATCCTTCACCGGGGCACCATCCTCGTCGCGGCCGGGAAGGCATGATTGCAAGCGCGAGACATGAATGATATCTGTTTAGGGTTTAGGGTTTAGGGTATCGAACAGAAACCAAAGCTCTGAAACCCTGAACACTCGATTGCAAGCTGAAGCCTAACTAGAGCATCGAAGGAGAGGGTTGGTAAGACATCAACCTCATCCGTCTGGGGCATCTTCGGCGTCCCTTGGGTTTAGGGTTCAGGGGGCCCCACGTATTCCTGAAGAATTTTGTCGATGAGCATGCCTATTTCGCGTCAGAGGATGTCGACGGAGTCTCTGAAGCGAATGCTGACACTACTGTACCGGGTAGGGTGCGGATACCACAAGTCTCATCCTAGGACCGTTGCCGTAGAATGCAGGTCGAGCAAGCATGCACGGTATCAGTGTTCCACCAGAGTCTTGTTGTGTCTTGAAACACAAGCTATGTCTCGACATAGTCCAATAGAGCAGTACCGTTATCTCTATGTATGGGTGTATGTATGTAAGTAAGTAAGTATGTATGTATGTATGTACAACTAAATGACTATGACTATTCAAACTAAGTCACACAGACTCTACATATACATACATATTATAACTAAGCATTTATATGGGTTTACTTTGTGCATTTATATGTACCTACATACATACAGACAGACATACATACGTGTGTGTAGCTTACTTGTTTGTGTACCCACAGAGACAGAAACTGCAAGTCCCTAGAACTTCAGTTGATGCTGGACATGGGGCAGCACGACGAAGGCAAACATCTATTTTGTTTGTTCAATTCCGGGCATATGCTAGCACTGCAATGCAGTGTAACATCTGACCATCTAAACGTGAGCGATTCCATGCTGCAAGGAAGACTACAAACTAGCACCACCATTTCTCCAGCAACACTTACTTCGGCCCCTGTTGACAACTTCATTTTTGTGCAACCATCGTCGTCTTCTATTGCTCTGTCTGGTTGCAACAAAGTAGTCGGCATGTCTCGGGAGCAGGCCATGATCTCGAACTTGGTCAAAGTTTCGTTGTCCGTCTGCTGGCCTGTACACATCTTCCGGCCGGCCGATTAAGCACACTGCCAGAGCCCCTAACAACTGAAGACTTCAGTCTCGAGCGCCCTCCACTCTGACCCCAACACTATCTTATATTATACTATATAGAGTTATGCTATATTAAACTATACTATATTATCTTATATTATACTATATAGAGTTATGCTATATTAAACTATACTATATTTTATCATATTATATTTGTTTTCCAAAACCCCACATAATTTACCGGCTGAGAATCCAAATTTTTAACCCTCGAAGTCCCCACCTCTAATTCCGCATTGATCGGTCGCGACTCTTTATCCCTGAGCCTCTTGGAGAGGTGTCAAAGTCAAACTTCTGTGGACTTCATCAGGCATTAGGCATGTTTCTTCAAGCAAGTAGCCCTAGACCGCAAGTACGAAAGCCTAGACACTCCACCCGGCCGTACTCCTCCCCTCAGCACCCTCTAAAACCCTTTAATAAGGGCCCCCAAAACAGCACATATGCAAAAATAAGGATAGTAAGGGATATCCCATATAACCCCCCCACCATGCAAGACCTTGCACTTCAGTCCCCCGCGGTCGCCTGAGCCGCCAGTGCCCGTTGACTCCCTGAGCACAATTTTAAGCGGCAGCGCTTTGATGCGAATCCGATAGGGTTGAGGATCGGTTGTTTGGGTTTAGGGCTTTGGGGGTAAAGGAAGGGCTCCTGGACTCATATTTTGAGGCTTTTCGGCCATACTGTATCGGCTCGTGAGGCCCGCTTTGGGGCTTAGCCTAGCGGTTAGGGATTAGGGTTTGACCTGCTTCAGCGAACGGAGCGGTCTTGAAAGTAGCACCGGGGATGGCAGCGCATTCCTTTCCGAGTACCCAAGCCGGCAACCGAAAAAGGCCGACAAGTCCTCGCCTTCTGATGATGTTGAGCTCCATGTGCTTAATCTTGATCCGCACAAGCAGGAAGTACACCTCCCGATCGCCGAAGCCGCTGACTGCTAGCTTGGTTCGGGCAGTGGTGTCTGCATGCTCAGCTGGTACGCTATTGAAGTATGAGCTCCGGGTACAGGGCTGCCCGAATCAGAGGCGAATCATGCTTCGGTTCAAGGTCTATGTTGTGGTTTTCGGGGGCATGTCCGCGAGTCTTTCCACATAGCATGAGCATGAGAAAGTAAACCTCACACTACTACTCAACCGAAACCCAAAAGTCGAAACATACACGCTGTGAGGATCCGATTAGGCTTGCCTTCCCGATGATAACGTCCTTCAAGTGGTACTTGGATTTGTCGTACCTGGCTTCTGCAACGGGCTGGTTCTACAAGGGTCCAAAAGCAAACTTGAATGTGATCCATTTTGCTCTCTAGACTCCTGGGTCTGATCGGGTGGTGAGGTTGTGGCACTCGAACTCGATGTGCAGGCACTCCTCAATGCCCACCTCACATGTGAGGCTCTCAGTCTTTGGATGCACTCTCTGGCGCTGGGAGGATGCGGCTTGCAGGGAGGTTCACTGAGCCAACGTACCTTCAACCTGTCTTCAAACGTACCTCATATGTGTTTCTGCAATATCTGTAGTTGCGTCGTAGATAGTTCTCATGTCTGCACTTGGATGTGTATGCAAGCACGCATGTACCGCATGTATATATGTATGCATGCATGCATGCCTGCGTGCGTGCGTGCATGTGCATGTGCATGTGCATGTGCATGTATGTATGTATATATATATATATAATGCACACACGCATGCAGCAGCAAGATTAAAAGAAAAAGGCTGTCGACGGCCTAATCAAGGAAGTCCTGGGGGTGATGATTAGCTTATAGTAGAAATACCTTGGGCCAGAGGTTCGGGCTAAGGGTTTAAGGTATGATGTGCACCTTCAGCCCCAAGCTACATCTTTTTTCCGATGCTTGACCTGGGCCATCGGGCTCCATAAAACCTAACATAGGGTTCTTAATCAATGACTCGAAGACGATTTCCGGTCATATTGTGGTATACCTATACATATATACATATATAGATATACATATATACATATATATGTATAGTTTTTACACTAACCTAAAGTCTGCGGTCTAGGTAGGGTTCTCTGAGGGGCGTTTTTGGAGGATCAGGCGTTGAGTCGCTCCGGGCTTAGGTAGCTTTTCATGGAAAGAATTGAACGAGCAAGGACATAAGCTCGTAGCCATGTTGTCGCAGTAGCAATCACAATCAATCTCACAACAGCAGTAGCAGGGAGCATGCAAACGGCCCTGCCCACGATCATGCTGATCGCATTGAGTATGTGATAATACTTCTTGGTAGCTGCTAGCCACGGCAAGAGGGCACGCTGTACTGTATGCCTAGAACCTGAACCAGGAAACCCTTCACTCCGCCGCTCCCAACAACCCTAAACCCTAAACCGGCCTCCATTTTGATGTTGTTGTTCAGCTCCGGCGGAGGGTAGACATTCTGCACTATCATGTCTACCTGATAACGGTTTAGGGTTTATGGTTTAAGGTTTAGGGTTTAGGGGTCTAGGGTCCGACTTCGAGAAACTGTTGTTTCCCAGTTAACCTAAGGCGACCGACTATCGCTTTAAGGGCTGCCAGGAGAAACCAAGGCACCAAAATAAAGGTATATGGGAGTTTCCGAAAATAGGGGACCCTAATACAGTACCCTAAATAGTAGGATCCTTATTATAAGGACCCAAAAATAATAAGGTACCCCGAATTTTCGGAAACTCCCATATGTACCCATCCGTTTTCAGCCGTAAATGGTAAAGTCAGATGACGGCGCTGTCGTCTTCGCCAGTCAGTGGGTTTAGGGTTTAGGCTTTGGGCATTAGGGTTTAGGGTTTTGTTTGCCTCTTGTATCTGCGTTTGGAAGGTTCGTAGAACTTGAACTATCTGAAGCTGGAACTCCTCGGAACCCTCAACCAAAGAAGGCCTACCTAGAGTAAGCCACGTACCAAACGAAAAGGCAATTCTACCTGTCTTCTAGGGTCATACGTTTTTTGAGGTACAGTGGTACGTCTAGAATCTAGGTACAGCCTACAGTTTCGGAAACCTGGAACTCTGAACCAAGCGTTTTTACTAAATCCCTGGATGCTAGGGGACATGTCCGCAGCCTCCTTGCTGATGTTCACCGCGTAGCTCCTGAGGACCACTAGGCGGACGAAGTATCGCAGCCTGCAGTTTTAGGGTTTACCTATAGTCTCCGATGTAGTTCCTTTTTGGGGGTTACCTTATCGGATCCTATATGTAAAACTGGTTGAACAAGAAAGGAACTACAATGGAGACTATAGGCAGGGTTTAGAAGCATGGGCTTTGGGCTTCAAGGGCGCAGTGTAGGTACCTAAAGAATTACCAAAATGGGTCCCTTATTCTAAATATAGTAATATTGCCGCAGAATAGACCACAAAATCCTACTCTAATTGCCAATGAGGCCGCGAGTCTCCACGAACCGTAAACTCAAAGCCAAAGCTTGAAAACACGAACGGCAAATTCCAGCTAGCTAGGGTTTGGGTTCAGTTTAGGAGGCGCCAGACATATCACAGGCCAACGCACGCCCAAGAGTTCGGTGCAGGAAGCGAAAGCTCAGCTCCGGCATCTGGGAGTTTCTGGACATTAGGCTTTCGCTTTTGAGTGCTTCAAGGTACATATCTTACTAAAGACTCTGTAGGGCAGGGAAGCATACCATAGACCGCCCCAAACTTCTGCTTCCGTAACCTACACACGAGTAGATTGCGAGATCAAACTTGAAAAAGGCTGGCTCATATCCGAGAACGAAACCCCAAAGGTGCATGTGCCCATATACAGTGGGCCATGGTCGTTTATGGAGGTGCTTTAGGGCCAAAGTGATTACAAAGGGCCCATGGCTGTCGGCCTCACATTGATGCCGCTATAAGTCTCGTTCTGCTTGTCTACCTCGCGGACGCACAGAACTGGTTGGGTATCGGGCTGGGGTGTATTTATGTAGGGGTTAACCGTGCCCAAGTCACAAGCTTCGATGTTTTTGAGCCCTTCTTAACGGAACCCTAAACCCTAAACCCCAAAAACCCTAAACCCTAAACCCTACTCAACCCAAAAGCCTAATCCTCGACCTGACGTCTGAAGTGTTGGTTCACTCATCGCACCCAGAGGCTCCAAACTCGTTAATTCACAAATTATCCTTTAGCTATCCTTTAATAATATAAAGGGAACCCTGATATGGTTTAAGGTATGTTCATGAATTCAAAGGCTTTGGAGTCTTTGGGCACTCTATAATGCCTACACCCAAAGTCCATTATAGAACCTCGAAAGGATCCCCCAAGGAACCCTTAAAGGATTTTTTAAAAGAGGTCCCCAGTCTTTTGGCAACATGGCTGAGTGGTAGCCATCGGAGTAGAATCCTCTGCTAAAGGGTAATGTCCAAGTAGAATGGGATTCTTGATAAAATGCTCTAAAGGGTTGCTCGTTTTTTGTACGAACAGACAAGGAACCCGAAGGAACAATGCAAGCAAGTATTTTGGCTTCTACATTAGTACGCACTTGGCCAGAACCTCCGTGCCGGTGCACATGTGTCACATGAACCATGAATCTACATACACACACCCCTGCATACGCAAAAAGGATTTTTAAATGGAACTAAATGCATGTGTATGTGTATGCGTATGACTTCTGCATGTCTGTATGTATGTATGTATGTCTGTCTGTATGTATGTATGTATTTATGTATGTGTATGCATGTGAATGTTGTGTACAAACACGCACACGCACACCTGCTCGCACACACTCCACAACAAGCAGTAGCAGACGGAAGAAAGGTCGGACGAACCGAGCAGAATCGGTGAAACTCGTAGACTCTGAATCCTAAACCTCACGTCCTAAACCCTACATCTCTTCGCCCTAAACCCTAAGCCTTAAGCCCTGAACTGAAATTAGGGCCGAGGCAGCACCGAACTTCCACTTGTACTGCTTGGACCTGGCTCAAGATGTCTAGGCTTTGGTGCGTCAATACGTAGAGTAGGGGGTTAGGGATTAGGGCTATACTAAGGTAACTATCTAACTTTCTATCTATGATCTTCCATGACTATCCATCATTACCGATCTGTCGATCTATCTATCCATCCACCTATTCACCTATCGACCTATCGACCTATCTACCTTATCTATCTACCCCTCTATCTATCTATCTATCTATCCATCTAAGTCTATCTATCTATCTGTCTATCCCTCTGTTCATCCATAGATCCATCCATCCATCCCTCCCTCCCTCCCTCCATCCAGCCAGCCGGCCAGCCATCCATCCCCATTGCCCATCCGTCCATCCAGCCAGCCAGCAAGCCAGCCAGCCAGCTGTTTACAGAGGGAGAAGGACAGTAGAGACAGAAAAAGAGAGAGAGTGAGAGAGAGAGAGAAGGACCATCCGGCTACATCGTGTTTGGTTATTCAGATATATTCAGACTGTGCATGCGAAGGCTGGGGAGGCTGCCGCACCAAATGACTGCACTGGCGCGAGCCAACGTGAACAAAGAATGCGTGCGTTTATTCTCAAAAAGGTCTAGGGATCAGGGGCTTCGGGTTTAGTGCTTTGGGGTTTAAGGCAACTGTGGGCGAGGGACATACAGCTAGTGAGAGATCAGGACCTCCGCCAAATGCGAAACCCTCCGGAGCCCCGGCAGATTTTTAAGGAAGACAGGTCTGTTTCGCGCTTAGGGTAGCTATACAGAGAAGCACATGAGACCCGAAAAGTTCAGGCCCATAGCCGCTGTAGCCGCATTTCGCATAACCGGGGAAAGCTTTAAACTCTACAGTACAGCCCTGCAAGGCTCGACGCTAGGGGCGCCATGGCATTAGTGGCGATTGAAACCCAATGCAGAGCCGTAAATTATTCAGGCCCCTTTGTTGCACTGCATAAAATACTCAATACAACCATCTAATTTAAAGCCAGATTACTAAGTACTACTATTGCTATTGCGATTGGTAGTCGTATTCTTATTGGTATTCTTGTTATCATGACTGTTTGTACCATTAGTAACACTGCTGCTATATTATTCTATTCTTATCATAAGGCCCCTCTGTTGAACTCGCCCCTTCCTGGGCCCCCGACTCGTACAAAGCCCCTGGAGGTTCCAGATCCTCGCGGCAGTGAGGGTTGGTGCCATTACGAGTATGATTAGAGATTAGAGTACGATGATTAGGATCATCAGTAGTATCACTCCCTTTACAGGGTTCAGGGTTTCGCACCCACCCACTGCTTTTAGGGTTTGGGGTTTCGCACTTCTTGTTGTCTTTTGCTGGCTAGGCGGGGGCTGGGACTTAGAGGGTTTCAGAGTTCAGCGTTAGCAATGCGTAAGGTTGGAACTCCTAGGTTGTCTCGAAACCTGTGGTTTTGTACGAGTCTTATGAAGGCATTCGAAGAAGGTTTTATGGGCTTGTACGATTGTGGGGCTGATCAGTTACATAGGCTTACGGGTGTATGACCCAAATATAGCAATTATGACGTCTGGTTGGTGTTTACAGCTTCGGGGGTTGGGGTTTAAGAAGCAGGAAGGAAGGGATTCAGCTCAGTGCCACGCACCTAGCTCAGCAACAAATGCTCGAGTTCTTAGTCGCATCGAGGTGAGAACGCCAATGACTCTAGACTTTAATCGGACCCGCGATACTGTTGCCTACACAGACCGGAACAGCAGCACACATGTGAGCATGCTCGTGGTTGTGCCCGTCCTCCGTCCTGCTGCTACTGTCGCTGCTGCTGTTGCTGCGATACTCTAGCTACTGCTGTTACTGCTGCTACTACTATTACTGCTGCTACTACTACTACTACTACTACTCCTACTACTCCTACTACTCTTACTACTCCTACTGCTACTGCTACTGCCACTGCTACTGCTACTGCTACGGCTGCCGCTACGGCTACTGACGCTGCTGCTGCTCCTGCTACTGCTGCTGCTGCTGCTGCTACTGCTACTGCTACTGCTACTACTACTACTGCTGCTCCTACTACTCCTACCTCTCCTACTGCTTCTACTGCTTCCGGTACAGCTGCCCCTGCCTCTGCCCCGGCCCCTGCTCCTTCTCCTGCTCTCGTCTCAGTGCTACTGCTGCTGCTGCTGCTACTGCTTTGTAGTTCTGCTGCAGCTGCGACGGTTGCTACTTCTGCTACTACTACAGCTACTAGTTTGCAGTTGACTTGGATAGTCAGGTAGACACAGCAGGTTGCTTGGTAGGCATAAGTTTCAAGCAATGCTGTGCTTTCTTGCAAATGCAGAGCCCTGAACCAGAAACCCTGGAAAGGAAGGACTCACTGACTAAGACTGCGTTCAACTAGATGGGATTGAAGCCATTTTGGTTTCAGGTCGAGGGCTTTGCTTCAGAGTTCAGGGTACTGTGTTTGGGGGCAAAGGTTTCGGGCTTAAAGCCTAAACCGTTAGAGTTGTGGGGGTTCGCGGCTTCGGGGTATTCCGGACTGGTAGCTCACGGGATGGCCTTCGTTATGGAGAAGAAGTCGTAAGACTGGGACTTGTCGTGGAGCATGTCTACCTGAAACAGAGTGAAGTTCCAAACCCTACACCCTAAAAACCCCCTAAACCCCTAAACCCCTAAAGCCTAACCCTAAAACATCCCAAAACAAAGGGATGGGGGCTTTGGATTTAGGGGCCAGGGTTCGCAATTCCCCACACAGGGCTCGTGTCCGGAGTCCGAAGCTTCATCGGAGTTCGAAAAGATAGGGTTTACGCGATTTTAGATCCAGCCATCCCCTAAACCCAAACCCCTGCGCCCAAAACCCCTGTACCTTAGAATCCGAAGCTAGGGATGGGAGAAGCTTAGCAACTCTTAGGAGAAGGATTTTGTTCGACGAGGTGGACGGATCTTATCCTTAAGGGTTCAAGACATCTAGTACTTAGGCGTTCTATGAGGATTCGAAGGAACCCAGAAGGGATCTATAGAGGCTTTCAGGGGTGAAGAAGACCCCTGAGTGGGCAATGTAGGGTAATATAGGTGTCTGAAAAGCTAGGAATAAAGTCCCAGTGGCCCTTTGAAGTCCTTATGTAAGTCTAGTGTGATATACCTCCAAACCTTATTATTCTAAGTGTTAACGGCCCTGACATAATCAGAATTCAGGTACTTGGGTTGAGGATAGCGGGAATGTAGCTTAGCATTTTGCGGGAGGATATACTCGTCGGGTACTTGGACGCTTCGGATAACTGTCTCACTCCGCGACTGACGTGCGCATTCGTGCCCACTGCAGGTGCTTGTGCTTCTCGCACAAACATCAAGCGGCTGGATCAGTGAGCACTAGAGTCACTAGACGTCCATGATGAAATGTCGCACATCTGCGTACTCAGTTCATCAAGTCATCAAGGTACTCGCCTCTAAACAGCCAGCTTACCTGAGATACATCAAACGGAACAGCATGAACTGTCCCTTACTGCTCCAGTAAACTCAATCCTCGAACCCTTCTTCATGAGCTCCGGGGCTTCACTATACCCTCAACCCCAAACTCAATCCTTGAACCCTTCTTCATTGAGCTCTTTGGCCCGGGGGCTTCAATATACCCTAAACCCTAAACCCTGTACCCCAAACCCTAAACCCTAAACCCTAAACCCCAAACCGTAAACCCTAAACCCCTGAATGCAACAAATCGGGCTGCAAGTTTACCTCGCTCTCCCGGCCTGACCGATGAGCTCCACTTTGATGCCTCCCCGCAACAGTAAACAAGCCCCAAAGCCCGTCAGATCCAGAGCCTCCAAAACCCCTTAATTAAGGAATATACCTTAAATTATAATAGGAAGGGGTTTTGGAGGCTCTGCAGATACACAAAAAAAGGACTAAACATAAAGGGGAAAGAAATATTTTGGTAAAAAAATTGCAAATATGTTTAGTGCAGATACACACAACAAAAGGCAGCAAGCTTGAATTCGAGATGGAAGGTTGTGCACGAACATTGAAGGTCATGCTTTTTCAAAGCAAAACATGCTTCCTTGATGCTGTTGTCCCGCTAGACTGTACTCTAATCTCGCTGCTGGTGCACACCTGTGCTGTCAAGGGCCTGCAGCGCGCGTGGAATGAGTTCTGAGGCCCTAAACCCCCCGAAACCCTGAACCCTAAACCCCAAACCGGCTGTGTGGGCCTTGGTGGTCCATCTTCTTTCCCGGGCGGATGCTCACGACGGCTGTGCCCATAACATCCTGCAGCAACACTGCACCAGGCGATGTACGGTTCAGGGTCTTGGGCCTGAGGGTTGAGGATTGTTCGGATAGGTATATATAACGTTTAGGGTTTAAGGGTTTTTGGGACACGGATTTAAAGTTTACACAGCGTAACCGAGTTACCAAAAAAAGGTCAAGGTACCTATCTTTGAGGGTCATAGCTTGTCTTGGTTTGGTTGTCTAGGATCCAGGGTATTCGAAGCCGAAAAACAGAGCCCCGTAACACGAACTACAGAAACGTCCCAAATATGAAGCCGGTGAATATAGTGGTCATGGAACAACATATTCAGAATAACACTTCACGATGACGGACAGAGGGGAAGCAAGCCTCAAACCATATGATGGCAACAATAGAGGCCCCTTTCATAATTAGCATAAGGTTTCGGGGTATATTCGAATATAGCAACCATACAGGAACCCCACGGAATGATAAAGGTAATCACTCTAGGTTCTATATTGATTGTACAGTATGTCGGCACCCTAGACCCTAAACTCGTTGGGGCTTCATGTTGTTGGCTCTTCATCTCCTAGAACCTAGCCTACTTCTCCAGTATCCTTGGGAACTAAAGTTAACCTTTGGGAGTATATTGGACTATAGTGAATATAGTATCCCAGGAAGGTCAAAGGCTACCTACTTTACTACTAGGCCGGGGTCGTCAGTGTCATGTAAACCCTTAATGTAGGGTTCAGGAATTAGAGCTCTAGGGGTCAAGGGTTTAGGGGAGAGTGTATAAGCTTTCGGCGTGGGCTGCAGCTGTTCAGACTCTCGCGTGGGCGGCACCTCGCCATCCGTGAAGATGTAGGCACGCTCACCCTTCTTGTCGCGACCTGGCTCGTGATAAATAAGGTTGCACCACGCCTTATGGGGTTTCTTATCGGGTCTTATACAGCTTGATGCAGGATTATAAGGGTTAGTGTTCGGGCATTTAGGACTTTAGGGATTGGGGTCATGTAGACCTTTAGTTTATGCAACCCCCCGTTTCCTTAAGGTACACTAACCCTGAGCTGAGCCATGCTTTTAGCAAGGCCCCAGGCCAATTACCGCTTCCCACAAGGCGGCACAAGTGAAATCTCTTCCTGATATGTTTTAGGGTTCAGGGAACCTCAATAACACCGAAAGAATCTAACACTAAAAGCTCCGGAGCCACACTAGCTGAAGTCGGTACCTAGCCGCAACATGCCGAAACGGAAATCCTCACAGGAAAATTTGATCTTTGCTGCCACGCTGCCCAACGGTGCGCTTTTTCGATTAGCCTGGCTTGGGGTTTTCAATTTATATAGGGCATGGGAGTTTCCGAAAATAGGGGACCATAATATAGTACCCTAAATAGTAGGCTTTTCATTATAAGGACCCCAAAATAAGGTACCCCTAATTTTCGGAAACTCCCACATCGGCTCTTGTGTTGCAATGTCGGAAACGGACATGTTGTGCTAGACTCTGGGTCCAAATTAAACAAAAGAATCCTAAACCCTAAATCCCAGCCCCGTAACCTGAACCTTAAACATCCCTAAACCACAAATTCCCAGCCATAATGGAAAGCTTGCATGGGGTTGTCGTGTCTACGATCCCTTCAACAACTACTCTCAGCAGAAGTAGTTACTGCAAAGGCCGAGGGAAACACGGTATACCCTGGTTCCCCATGCCTTGGCACGAACATGCTGCACAATCACACTGCTGTGAACACTCCAACAGCACATGAAATCCTGCTGAAAGGATGTGCTGCACTTTGCACAGCTCCCTGAAGACGGGGCTTAATTGATAGTTAGAACAGGGTATCATTACGCTCAGGAAACCCAAAGACTATTGTTCGTAATCAATGCAGGCCCCTGTAACCCTCATCAACCCTTGTAAAACCCCTTATAAAACCCAATCATCCGTCGCCTGCCCGTACGATCGTCTAATGGTTCTGAGTCCACATTTTTCCGTGAGATGCAGGGCTTCGGATTTGCAGACGCAAAAGAATCAACCCTAAACCCTGAGCACACAACATATCCTAAACTCCTCAACCCTAAACCCTAAACCCTCAACCCTAAACCCTACCCTCAACCCTCAACCCTAAACCCTAAACTCCTCAACCCTACAGTCTATAGGGTTAAGGGTGTAGAGGTTCAGCGCTTTTAAAGCCTAAACCCCTTACTAAATGCAAGCTCCAAAGCCCTAAATTCACCCTCAACCCTGATTGAACCAAAACCCCAAACCTGAACCCTAAATCCGAAACCCTCAACCCCAAACCGGAAACCTTACAGCAAGAAGTGCTTGCCTCGGTGTCGAAGGTGATGTCCACAGAGCAGACGGAGCCAAAAAGGCTCCCTAACATGGAGGACCTGAGGTTTGCGCTAAGATAGGGGCCTTAATAAGGTTTAGGGCTTAGAGATCAGGGGTTAGGGTTTAGAGTTCAGGGTTTAGGGTTTACGACCTTCCAAAATCCCTCAGTTAAGGAATCTACCCTAATCATAGAAACCTTCATATGATTTATATGATTTAAGGTATATTCCTTCAATAAGGGATCTTCTTCAATGAGGGATCTTGGCAATGTCTGGGCACGGCCTGAAGCGTTCATCTTGTGTTTTGCTTAGGGTTTAGGATTTTTGGGGATTTGCGGCTGACAGTGCTGAAGATTTGGGTTAGGATTTCTTGGGTACTGCCCCCATACAGTAACAGTCTATAATAGGGCTACTATTAAGGGCCTAATATATCTATAATATGAATATTATCCAACTGTTACTGAGTGGGGGCAGTACCCAAAGGATTTCATATATCTTTTACACATACATATCCACTTTCAGATAGTATAATATGTATATATCATTATATATATATGCACTATGTTACCCGCGGCGATTGATAAGACAGAGCTGCACCTTCCGAATCCTCCTTGGGCTGGTGTATCTACTTGAAGGATCATGGGACTTAGTAAGTATGGTTATAAGTACCTCAATTGGGGTTATAAGTAGTTATATGTGTAGTTACCTTAATAATAACCCTAGTTACTAAGTCCCATGACCCTCCAAGTACTGGGGCCACACTCCACAGTTCGGACAAAGTTATTCTTTGTTGTTGGGTAATTAACACAGAAAGCTAGTCAACTATACTACCATTTGCTTAAGGCCCCCCCCCCCCAAAAAAAACATAATAATCCCTTCTCAGGGTACTATAGGGGTTATTATTTTTTATTTTTTGGGGCCCCTTAAGCAAATGGTAGTATACCGTCGAGTCTCAGAGTTTCATGCAGGCTCGAGGTTTGGCTCGGGGATCTGTTGGGGAGCTAGGATAAATCTGCTGCACATGACCACGCAGGATCTGCGTGCACGCCGTGTCTTTCCTTCAGGGTTTCTGGGCAAAAGGCAGTGTGGCAGGTGCCTTCTCTCATTGCCATAGTTCGTTCGGATTGTCGGAGACTCAGAGACATGGGTGATATTCTAGGTCGTTCCACAAGGTCTGCAGGGCTGAACATAGGAGGTTCTTAGAACAGCGAATTCCTTTTCAGTCGGACCCTGATCTCAACAAGTCCCAGATCTGCAGCCTACTTGGAGGATCATGGGACTTAGTAAGTATGGTTATGTCTTAATTGGGGTTATAATAACCCTAGTTACTAAGTCCCATGACCCTTTAAGTAGGTTTGGTGCACTTTCTGCAGGAGCTGAGGCCGAGTCATGCCGACAAGGCGGCCGCCCCGGCAAAGAAACCAATTATGTGTTGCAAACGGCTGCAAGGAGCGGCCACGGTTTCAGCTCGGGTTTGTGTCGGATTCAGGGTTTAGTCAGCAGATCCGCTGGTTTTAGAGCTTGGGGCATACGGTATGGTGCACTTCGGAACAAGGCGAACCCAGACAGACGGGCTGCGACGAACAAGCGCAGCAGAAATCATAAGGCTTCGGTGGATTTCCCATATAATGTAGCGGCTGTAATACTTTAATAGTTTGATCAATTATTTTTTTGGGGCTATACCACCACAGGATTAGAAAGGGGCCATAAGTGGGAAAAACACTGCAATAACAACATCGACCCCTGCAGAGCTAAACACAGAGGCGCTCTTGCAATTGATTGGCCTGTTTGGATCATGAACACTGGCCTTCTGCTTAATTACACCCATCGGAACATCTCTGTCTGGCACATAGGAGGTTTCTGCGATTTCGGAATCCAAATTTAATGGGTGTTACTATTCTCATTATGATAGTTGAGGATCCTACTATTCAGTATCTGCGTTTGAACCCCGTCTGTTCTACAAACTTTTACAGTTTGTTTGTGGCATTTGTCCGCAGAAATCAGGCCTAAAACTTTTACAATTATCTCCACACCCGAGCCTTGCATTCAGGAAACCCTTCCTAAACCCTAAAATCCATAAGCTTTGAACCGTAAACCTTCTTTCTAAACTCGCATTGGCGAAATCTCACATCACCAACTCTCTGAAGCCAAAAGGCCGAAAAAACAGAGCCCTGACCAACGCCACAGACAGGGCCTTCCCATTAAGCTCCGGGAAGTCTCGCAAGCCTTCCACCGCAACCTGCTCATTTGTAAGTCTCAGACGTGGGGATCTCTACTCAGGGTCTTTTGCAAGACGGTAATTATTTAGAGTCTCAAGGCTTAGCGGGGAGCCTAGGCGAGCTAGAAGCCTACTCAGCAGACGCAAGGGTCTTCAAGCAATTGGGCTCTGCGAGGTTCGGCGCTCAGGAAAAATATCAGGTCTTAGCGACTCCCAAACCCCTTGTTTAGGGTTTAGGGTTTAGGGTTTGGTTCCGTAAATATCATTAAATCATGCTGGGGTTCCTACTATCTATACATTCTCAATTAAGGCGTTCTGGACAATGGTACATGCCAATCTGCCACTGGGCGCGAAGCTTTGGAGCATACTCGGGTAGTTTATAACTATAATCGTATAGTATAGAATAACACAGATGATTATTTTGAATAACACGTCATAATATGCGGCACTAAGATTCCAAGCCCCGAGCTCATGATATGCTTCAAAACCCCCAAGCCCAACATCCCCATCCTCAAGAATCTGCCATTCGGGATTGCAGGGTTTGGGGTTCAGAGGCTTGGGGTTCAGGGCTTTGAGCGTTTAGGGCTAATCTGTACGCAGCAACTGTTGAAAGTCTATATAAGACGGCACCTTAATTAGACTCCTAGACACGCGACGGCCATGAAGAGGGGATTGCCATATAAGACAACATTGGAAAAGTGCAGCAGTGCAAAGCTCCTGCAACCGATTTTCAGCCCCAGGGCCATAAGGCATGAACGTCTACCGCCCATGAGCCAAACGCTCACTAGGACGGTGATGCTCCGCACAACACACGGCCACAAAATTGTGCTGCAAAAGGTCCCTAGGATCTCAGCAACAGCTGGCTACCGCGAACCGAGGCTGCCATTCACACAGGGAGGCGAAGCCTACCACTTCTTCTGAGGGCGGCGGCAAAACGAGACAGATTCAAGTTGCAAGCTCCTCAAAATGGGGGGATCGATAAGCTTCTCGACTTCTTGCTAAGCATTCACAGCATGAGGGATACGAAGAAGGGTCTTATTAAAGCTAGTGGTCAGGGCTACTACGACGGTTCTAATCTATATACTATAGGGATTACTTACAGTAACGGTACTATGAGGATTCTACTATTGTAAGGGCTACTGTAAGGATTACTCCTCTGCATAGAAACAGACATGTCTGAGAAACTCGCTAATGGCCAGTGAAGGCACACTCCTCCTGCTAACTTCGAGCAATGCCAGCAGCGAAACTAGAAACTCCAAGACAAATCCTCCTAGAGCCCTTATAGTATCCCTTCATAGTAATGTATGCCATTATCGTAGACCTATTGTCGCAACCCCTGTACGGGTTCCTCATGTAGGTCTTTAAAAGGTAGGTTATTTGGGCTAAGCTAGTATGGTAGACCCTTGTTATGATTTCCTTGTATAACTGCTTGAAAAGGTAGCTTTCCTGGGCCTAAGGTACACCCAAACCCAGCTCGTTAGCTCATGGAAGAAAGACAGAGAGACCTAAGCAGAGGAGAATGCACATGGCTGTCGCAAAACAGGCAGCCGTCGACAGCATCTGTACTGACACGCTGCTCTGCGCCTTGAGCCTTAATGCTGAAAGAAGTTCATCGCGTCTACACCCCATGCATTAAACCCTAAAGCCCCAAACCCTCAACCCTTCAACCTAAGCGCCCGAACACTACAAACTCTAACCTCAAATGTTCTCAACACAAGTCTCGGAGTAGCGTGCGCAACAGTTGTGCTATAAATAACTCGATCGTAAAAGAAACACAAAGGCAGACGACGAATTTACCGTATGTAAACCTAGGACCGTTGCAGCTTCTGGCCCTTTCGGTCGAGTTGAAGGGTTAGTTGTAAGATCGCAAATGCTGTCACGGCTAATTAGTGGTGAGTCACCTACGTGACACCACAGTTGCCAGAGATGGATTCCACATATCTGCTTTCTGGCAGCACCGTGCGGCTCTTTGCTGCCACCTTTCTCCGGGCTTCATGTGAATTTGCAATGAAACAAGCAATGATCCAAGAGACGATCCGTGGTAGTGACTGAATGCAACCCAGCCAGCCGGGCGACCCATAATCCATAGTTTAAATCGCAAGAAGGAGCCCAGATACCTCAGGTCATATCCCTTAACTATTAACGAGAAATCATAACAAGGTGCTGTGCATACTTGAAGGTCCTTTCCTAAAACAAGGGGCTATTGGACTCTCTGTGAAGCTACTCTAGCCTGCTCATGAGCAGCTCCTTCCTGCAAACTATACAGGTTACCAGAATGGTTAGGGCTTAGGGATACCATAAGGGTTTAAGGTTTGGAGTTAGGGTACTACAAAGGATTACCGTTGCATAGCGGTTACTGTGCATGCAGGCTTTACTTTAATTTATTGTATCTCTTTGGTCTCGAATAAGGAGCCACCGAATCCAAATGCAACACATGGGTGGTTGTCAAAATTATGGTCCCTTTTTGGGTCCCTAATATAGTACGGCACCTAGTATTTAGGGTACCCAAAAAGGCACCCTAATTTTGACAACCTGCACTGAGATCAAGAAGAGCTTAGGTTTCTGGGGTTTGGGGATTAGGGTTTTAGGGTTTAGGGATTTGGAGTTCGGGCTTCAAATCTTAGAAGCTAAGAGGGCTCAAAACAAATTTACTGTCAGTTTCAGATATCTTAAGTCTTAAGGGATAAAGACATCATGGGGCTTCACTTCATGGCAAACTAATGCAGGCTGTAGCCCGAGTAACACATAAGCAAGACCCACGTGGAACTCTGAATGAACACCAATAGCCTAAGTCAGTGGTGTCCTGCGATCGAGTTGAGGGATCCAAAGTCTTGACTGCAGGACTTCTAATCTAAGTGCCTCTAAGCTTTTTGCGTTTTTTGCTTCAGGGAAGTATTCGGCTATGAGCTGACTGAGGGCCGAAGACGCCATTTTAAAGATAACTGTTGAACGGAAGATGAAAAGAATCTCAAAGCGGTGCTAGCTACCAGAGCAGTCATGACAGAAGTAACAGCAGCAACAACAGCAGCAGTAGTGGAATTCCTAGTGGTGGTGGCGTGGTGATCGTAATAGTAGCAGCAGCAGCAGGTAGCAGTGGTAGTGACCTGGTAGTGATAGTGGTGACAGTATCGCGATGAGTGCGTTGCCACCTCTGCGTTGAATCTCTCATAGTACTGATTTTGCTACTGCTTTGCTACTCTTTCATCCGTCTCGCAATGTTCATTTGCGACATGGATGCAAACAGCCCCTAAACCCTAAGTCTTAAACCCTGAAGACCGTCCCCCATACACTGACAGCAGCAAGTGTGCTATTACGGGCTTTCTATACCTATTCTTTGAAGATAATCCAACTGTTACTGTGTGGAGCAATCTCCAATCTTAGCTCCAGATGCCTATGCTACCCCCTAAACCCTAACCGCAAACACGTAACTGGGAGGCCGTCCTGCTAGCAAGCTTCGCGGAGGGAGCTCTGCCTTGTGGCAAAAGCATTATTACTACCACGACTGCGGCGACGACTATTACTGCTACCACCACGACTGATACTGCTGCTGCGACCACTACATATTATTCCTCCTACTACTACTACTACTACTACTACTGCGACTACTACTAATTACTACTACTACTACTACTACTACTACTACTACTACTACTACTACTGCTACTACTACTACTGCTTCTGCTGCTACTTCTGCTACTGCTTCTACTACTACTACGACGACGACTACTACTACCACTACTACTACTACTACTACTACTGGGACTACTACTACCACTACTACTAGTTACTACTACTACTACTACTACTACTACTACTACTACTACTACTGCTACTACTACTATTACTATTACTGCTACTGCTCCTGCTACTACTTCTGCTACTGCAACTACTACTACTACTACTACTACTACTACTACTACTACTACGACGACGACGACGCCTACGACGACGACCACTCCTACTACCACCACTCCGACTACTACTACTACTACTGCTTCTGCTACTACTTCTGCTACTGCTTCTACTTCTACTACTATACTACTACTACGACGACGACTACTACGACTACGACTACGGCTACTACTACTACTACTACTACTACTACTACTACTACTACTAGTACTACTGCCACTACTACTTCTACAACTGCCACTGCTACTTCTGCGACTGATCCTTTGGAATCAAGAACTGATAATTGTGATTAGGATAAGAACAAACACAACTTGAACAGTTTTAAACATGCCAGAAAAGCATTTACCTGATGACTCGAAGAACAAGCATAACATCAACGATAGTTATAGTGACAAGACGGCTGAGGATTCAGCTTTCTTACTTCCGTGGCTTTGTGCCCAAGCCAAACATCTCCCGACCTGGATTGGTTGTAGCGCTTTTGCGGTTGTAGGGTCAAGGGCCACCCTGGACCCTCTCCCCGAATCAAAGCCTCGAGGGAACGAGTTGGGACTACCGTTCACGAGTGCCTGGAGGCCTTAACATTTGGACTAGGCGTGGTTTCTTGCGGGTAGGGTATACTGTGCCCCAGTTGTATTCGGTCGGTATGGTACAAATATCATTATGCAAATCAGCTGGTATACGACTATAGAAAAGCCTGGTGAACCAGAGACATAGAAGAATATAGAAACACAGAACAAAGAAGCACAGAAGTGTGTCGTGAATATATAAGATGGTAGCAAACTCAGAAATACAGAAGTCTGTGTGCATGGCATGTTGTATACATATTGTATATTTTGTGTGTATATATATAATATAACATGTAGGTAGGTAGGTAGGTATGAATGTAGATTCACGTAGGAACAGGAGCGTGTCAGTCACTGGGGCCACGTCTGCAACAAAAACATGCTTGCATGCTCAGAGTAGCATGAAATTCGAGGCAAAGGTCGCCCTGCACCTGCGGGCCCCCATAAACGCAACATAGGGTTTAGGCCTCAGGGCCAAGAAGCGTTCGCCCATGCAGCCCGGTTGGCTTCTACATTCCACGCATTACACCCACTGTCCTTCACCCTAAGCCTAAACCCTCAACCCTCGGCTAAGGGGATGAATTCACCCCTAGCTTGCCAGGCCTCTCCCGTGCTCTTCCTGTAGTCGTCTCGGCGCCAGCAGCCTATCCGTCGACTCAGGGACCCTCGTAAGTTCACATACTACGTTTGTCATGGATCCTCACGGCAATAAGCTCGGGTCTGCACACATGCCACAGGGTCTTGAACCGTCTAGGGTCCAGAGCCCTCTGGGTCGCTCAGACCATGAACCCCCTGCACATCTTTCTGCCCTAGAAATGGGAACACTAAACGCTACAAGCCCGAAAGCCCCAAAACCCGAACAAAGCGGCAGGCTGAGTGTTGGTTGATCGATGAAGATCGAGGCATAGCCTCGTATTGTCGAGTCCTCTCTGCTCAACTTCATGCAAGACCCGATGTGAGAGGGCCGATGGTGAGATGTACCCTTTTGGATTAGGGTTTGGCGCACAGGGTGTAGCGTTTAGGGCCTGCCGGTTTTGATGATTATCAACGGCACCAAAAGCCAACAACATCTTGTTAGAGCAATCTGTCCTTTGGTAGATGTGATTTGCCAAGCTGCGTCTACGGCCAGGCTGTAGAGTGGATGGCCGTACAAGGCGCAAGGATTGACACAGTAAGCTTTACAGGGCACATGCAGACTTGAAACTGCAAAACATACATCATGCTAAGTTCCTCAACATCCCGGTTCTCATGGGATCCTACATGTAGGCAGAAAGCCCAAAATCAACCAGGCCGTGCCGGGAATCAGCAGAACGCTTGATTTTGTTTGCAAGAAGATTGAGCGGTTCAGGCTCTGCCACAATAAACTACCCATAGGCCCCAAAGTAGTTCCTTTTGGGGGTTCATATTAAGAATTCTATAAGGTACTCCCAAAAAGGAACTACTTTGGGGCCTAAGGCAAGGGATTGTGCCAGTTTAGGGTTCAGGGTCTACCTGGACCCTAAGGAACCTACCTTTCTAGGAATCCTTATTATGATTTCCTTATATGAGTCCTTAAAAAGGTAGGTTATCTGGGGTTAAGGTAGGCTTTACCTAGATTAGCCAAGGTACCTTGAAAAAGGATCTGACCTAAGAAACAGGTATATTTACCTGTTCTTCGTACCCTGGCTGCTGTGCGTGAACCCTCACCCCAGGTAGTATAGGGGCCTATATAGTCTCCAAGGTTCCTTCTTTTTAGATATTTGTAGGACAAGATACCCAACACCCTATTCCAATTGTTAAGGCATCTATATTCGGCTTTAGGGTTTAGGGGCCGGGAAAATCCCGCCTTGAGGCGGCCAATTCGGCGCTTCAAAGCCATGGCCTCTTCCGGGATGGCTTCGTGTTGCGAAAGGGCTTAGGAGTTGTGATTTAGGGTTTATGGCTCGCAGGAGCCAAGGTTTGTGAATTAGCACGTTCAGGAAGTAAGGCGTATAGGAATTACGGTAATTAGGGTTTGGCGTTTAGAGGGTTTAGGAGTTAAAATTAGGAGTAGGGACGATGGGATTCGGGGGGGGGGGGCGTTCATGCACTGGGGTGAAGAAACTTACATTTCAAGAATGAGGGTTTCTTGATTTCGTATTTTGGATGCTCAAGGAGTAAGAACTGAGAGTAGGAATGAAGGTTTAGTTGCCCTAGGACTTAGATTGGGGTCTGCTTGAAGAATCGTGGGACTTGGTTTCCAGGATGTTGTGATTCTTCGCATGGGATCCTACATACTCCACTGGGATACCTAGTTACCAAATGCCACGGTCCTTGACAGGTTTAGAGTTCATTGTTTAAGTCAATATTTGGATGTTTGGTTTCGTGATTGCCCTGAACCCGAAAGCCTGTCGCATTTCGGGATTCAGGGTTTGGGATTTTGCAGATGTGAATTTCTTGCAAAGTCTGCGCCGCGGGTGTGTATTTCGGCCCCCTTACGAATCCGAATAGCCTATCAACACCACACAAGCACACTTCGCAGGGAACCCTACAGCTGGAGCTACAGCTAAGAAGCATGCCAAAAGCACCCGCGAAATCGTAAGACCCCAATAGGGTTTAGGGTTTAGGGGTTTAGGGTTTAAGGTTTATAGGGTTTAGGGTTTAGGCAATGCCCACCAGACAAAACTGTAATCCGACGGACTCCAAGCCCGAAACACAAAAACAGAAACCTCCTGGAGAGTGCACCTTCGCCTTCTGAGAGTGGCCCACTTCCTTGAAGATGGACGTGGCGTCCTTGGCGGATTGTCGCTAAAAGTATTAGTGAAACTGGTGTGTACTTCTTAGTCTTGCTGTGGTATTTCCACTAGACTATTCTCATCATCATTTCATTGTGGCTACTGTTGCTCTTGCTATTCTTGCAAGAACTGGTCTCACTAGGTGCAGCTTCGGTTGCCTGTTTTGGGCGTGGGTATAAGTGGGAGTTGGGATTGACGTGCGGGATTGTGAATGCCCGGATAGTTTCCATGCCTTGGCTGCAGAATGGGTCCGATTTTTGGCAGAGCCAGGCGACTGGGTATGCCGAGTGACAAGTCGGAATGCTGCTAGGTAGCTTTGCTGGAGGGAGGAAGGGGGGGAGCTCTTTCCAAATCTATATCTATATCGTCTATATCTATATCTATATCTTTACCTATACCCATATCTGTTTATCTATGCACCTACTTACCTACCTACCTACATACCTACTTACCTGCCTGCCCACCTACCCTAGCTACCCGGCCACCTGCATACCTACGTACGTACATAAAAGAATACATACATATGTATGTATGTATATATATATATATATATCGTATATAATTACCCTGAGCATCGCATATTGATTACAATCAATATTTGGGATGGTTTTTGTGTTGATATTGATTTTCGTGGTTTGTGTTGATATAATCAATATTCGCCATATTGATATTTTTC
>BGNK01006495.1:3441-15767 GCA_003297005.1 Symbiodinium sp. clade A Y106 | reverse complement strand
ACATACACATCTGTCGATGTATGTGTATGTATATGTACGTGTATGTGCAGGTGTATGTGTAGGTGTATGTGCGTGTCCGCATGATTTGTACGTGTTCATGTACATTCAGACTCTATCTACCTATCTGTCTATGTGTACATATATATATATATGTATGTATTATGTATGTACGTATGTATGCATTTTGTCTATGTTTTTGCAGGGCTGACCTCACAAAGCATCTGGAGGACAAGAGTAACCTGTTCCTTGCCTCTGCGATNATATATATATATGTATGTATTATGTATGTACGTATGTATGCATTTTGTCTATGTTTTTGCAGGGCTGACCTCACAAAGCATCTGGAGGACAAGAGTAACCTGTTCCTTGCCTCTGCGATGACATTTGCATTCGGCGCTGCTGGAGTGCTTCGGCCGCTCTGGGGCATTCCCGGTTCAGCCTAAGCCACGGTGTAAGGCTTACGGCCTTTTCAGGGTTTTTGTGGGCTTGGGGCTTCAAAACTTAGCGTTTCAGGATGCAGCGCTGACGATCTTCTGCTCACCCCGGTCCGACTCCTTCCTGCCACCCGTCCGCGTTAGCAGAACTTATTGANGGGTTTTTGTGGGCTTGGGGCTTCAAAACTTAGCGTTTCAGGATGCAGCGCTGACGATCTTCTGCTCACCCCGGTCCGACTCCTTCCTGCCACCCGTCCGCGTTAGCAGAACTTATTGAGGATTTAAGCAACCTGCCTTGCCGGCTCGCTCAAGAATCAGCCAAACAAGTCGCTGTAGGGGACCGTGGTAGTGGCAGTGGTAGGAGGTAGGAGATAGTAGTCGTCGTCGAGTAGAAGTAGAAGTAGAAGAAAAAGTAGTAATAGTAGTAGGAGTAGGAGTAGGAGGAGTAGGAGTAGGAGTAGGAGTAGTAGAAGTAGCAGTAGCAGTAGCAGTAGTAGTAGCAGCAGTAGTAGTTGTAGTACTGCTACTACTACAACAACTACTACTACTGCTACTGCTACTGCTAGTAGTAGTGCTACTACAACAACAACTACTACTACTACTGCTACTGCTACTGCTACTGCTGCTACTACTACTACTACTACTACATGCTGGTGCTCGTGGTAGCAGCAGCTGCAAGAGCAGGAAGAGGAGGAGAAGCCGGAACGGCAGCCATGTCCGTGGTCATCGAGGCAGCAATAGCAAGGTTANACTACTACTACTACTACATGCTGGTGCTCGTGGTAGCAGCAGCTGCAAGAGCAGGAAGAGGAGGAGAAGCCGGAACGGCAGCCATGTCCGTGGTCATCGAGGCAGCAATAGCAAGGTTAAACCCTCAGCAATAACACCCTTCATCAAAGCGTCGTACAATCGCACTGGACGTTACTACAAGGGTCCACATCACGAATAAGAACATAACGTTACTCTTCTTACTACTATTGGATTTTCTANACCCTCAGCAATAACACCCTTCATCAAAGCGTCGTACAATCGCACTGGACGTTACTACAAGGGTCCACATCACGAATAAGAACATAACGTTACTCTTCTTACTACTATTGGATTTTCTATTTCTCATCCTTGTTAATATTCGCATAGTTATATTATTCAATACTAAACTCAAATAGGGCCATGGCCATAGCAGCCGCGGAAGGCACCGATGGACTACAGTTCGTGCTTCGCGGCAAAGCGGGCTCTCTGACCTGGGTTGGTTTTGCAGCAAGTGGGTTAAATAGACAAAAACATAACGGGTACACAGCATCCACAACAAGACGAATGACCGCCGCCACCACCCCACCCCCAGCACCACCACCAACGCTTCTGCAACTGCGATTTCCACTCCTGCACCAGCGGCGTCGCCCCGCCCCACCCCGGACCAGCAGCACGAGGACTGAAGACTGACAGTCTTGGGGAGTACTGAGACCTGGGCATTGGAGCCGTCCGACCTGGATGTTGGTGGTGACAGCATCGGGCTTCTTCCTCGCAACGATTTCTTTTGGATAGAGGGNGAGACCTGGGCATTGGAGCCGTCCGACCTGGATGTTGGTGGTGACAGCATCGGGCTTCTTCCTCGCAACGATTTCTTTTGGATAGAGGGGTTGGAGGAGAGGCGGATCCTTTGCATCTCTTGTATTCTAGCCCAAGCCCTGAACTATTGCACGACTGAAACACGGAGCAGCTTCAAAGCGGTCCTGTAGCGGTGCTGACCTCGGTAGACTCAGAGCGCCACGCGTACTTGCTAGGAGTATAGCGCAGTCGGGGGTTTGGGGCCTCAACCTCAATTCCATTATGGTTCCTGACCCTGGAAACCATCACTTCCTCAACCCGAGGCCCTAAGCCGCAACTTTCGAAAGATGCAGCAAAGGAGCCGGGGACGCATTCTCGCTTTTGAAGTCAGGCTGCTGCTCCTATGACAGCTAGCGCTTGGGGAGCTGCAATTCACATGGACTGCCCGGAATTGTGAAGTGCTGTCTCAAAGGCAGTCGAATGATTCACTCCTCTGCACCCTTATTTCCAGCAAAACGACTGTACGGAGAGCTGTGGTGACTGAAAAATTGTGGGCGAGGCAGCTCTCTGACTGCAGTGGAACCGCTCATGGCAAGCTTTTGCAATGCCGTAGGTAGAGGGACACCGGTGCCAAATCGCTCTCTATTGCCAAGGCTTGCCATGACGCCACACGCATTGCTAAGCTCGGGCGACCTCTCGTCTTGCCCTTTCGACCTCTGCCGTACGCTGCTCCAAACACCGAGCAGAAGCAGACTGCCAGTGGAGGGGGTGCTGGGCATCTAGTCGGAGGTCCGCTTTACGATCGACATGCTGGGAACACCCCCACACGTACAGTTTTCCACGAGTATTCGTCGTTGCTCACAGTCCAGGTTTTCCACGCCGTTTTGTGCTTCAAAGAAGGATGTTTTCCACACTATGCTGCCTAAATTACAAAACACAAGTTTTCCACGCTATAATGCGCACTTCAGAAGCAAGCTTTTCCACAACCTGTCGTCCTTCAGGACACCACAAATCCGCGCAGGCTTGCTTTATACAACACGATGCCGACAACAACCTAGCTATCCGAGACACAACGTCTTGGCAGCGAGCCGCAAGTTCTTGGCTGTGAAGCGCATATTCTCGTGAGGTTAGGCTGACTTGGNCTTGCTTTATACAACACGATGCCGACAACAACCTAGCTATCCGAGACACAACGTCTTGGCAGCGAGCCGCAAGTTCTTGGCTGTGAAGCGCATATTCTCGTGAGGTTAGGCTGACTTGGTCTACAAAAGTCTTGATCGGATGCTTGCAATTCGTTCGTTGGCAGCAAGTGTTTGCAGGCAGAGTTTGCGAAACAGTTTCCAGAAAGCACGTGGGCAGATTGCGGAAACTGGTCCATTGGTAAACATGTGGTAGCCGTGGAAGAGGCAGCAGACAACTTGCTGCACAAGTGTTGAGCACTATGTGGAAATTGCGAATGGGCAAAGCGCGGAAACACGTACCTTAAACAACATACACAAAAACGCTTGGGCCAAGCCCAAGAATCTTTACGAACACCCAAGTCTTGAACCATGGCTTTTTGGAGCTGGATCCAAAGATAGACATGTATGGAAACAGGCCCATTCGAGGCCGGACTGGACTAGTGCGGAACTTCACCGGGTTTTGGACATGAGCGAGGAACCAAAGAAGTGTGAGAACACGGCCCTTTGAGTCTCAACAAAAGCTTCTTCCGACACCTGTTCCACATGCTGTTCGTAGAAGTTTGCAGAGGGCGGGTACCGTAAAGAACTAGACTAGATGCAAAGCGCTCCCCCGAAGAGTGACTGTTGAGCGGCCGCTTTCGCGGTCTTCCAACCACCTACAGTAGAAGCCAGAAAGTTGGAACATCATTATCCTCATGCCTTTAAGGTAAAGTATAGGGGATCCCAGCAATAATCATCCTAAATCCATCTTCCAACTTTCTGGGAATCACTATATTGGATTCTGGATGGAGCAGGTCGAAGCCAACGGCCGACGCAAAGGGAGAAACTTACAAAAGTTTGTTAACGGCGCAACTACACTGGTGAGCGCCTTTCACTTGCTTGGAGTGCCTTGCTACATGCACGACATCGTTCCTGTCAGGGCCCTTTCGCACACGTGGCGTTGTCAAAGTTCTGGGTGCACTAGATAAGACCAGGGTCGATCTCCCTCACATTCTGCGGCAGCTCGGAACGGTGAACTTCATCAGCGAGCGGAGGTCGTGAAGGGCACCCAAAGATTTTCACGCCATCGACGAAATCTCCCATGCGTTCGATGGCCGCATCGGCCAAGCCCCTGGCTTTGTCGACGAGCTTGCGTGCCAAGCCCTTCGTTTTGTCCTCCACCATGTCCACGACTTTGGGTTGCGAAGGGCAACCAAAAATTTTCACCCCATCGACGAAGTCTCCCATGAAATCGATCGTGCGGCCCGCCAAGTCCTTGGGTTTGTCGACACCCTTGCTTGAGCAGTTGTTCTTTTGGTTCTCCGTCGTGTCCACGACTTTGGGATGCGAGGGGCACCCAAAGATTGCCACCCCATCAACGAAGTTTCCCATTAAATCGATCGCGCCATCTGCCAAGCCTCTGGCTTTGTCGATGAGCTTACTTGAGAAAGGCTTGACGAGATCCAAGATACCGAAACCCATGGCTGCTGATGGCTGCTGTACACGGGGCTTGAGCAAGGCATCCTGCAAGCGACCAGGTGACCCATCGCTGCGAAGAGTTCACATCTCATCCTTGTAACACTCCGCACAGGAAAGGGTTACTGTATCTGCAAGCAGATGCTCCTTCTCCGCGAGAATATCAGAACCCTGGCGAGGATACATAAAAACTCAATCACTGACATCAGCATGCCGCATGCCATCATGGATGTTGCAGTCGTGGAGGCCTTTTGGCTGGCCGGCACAACGTTTCCAAAGGCAAGCGCCACCTCTTCAGGTCTCCTCTCTGAGAGTCGCCTTGGAAGCAACCAGAAGGAACTCACAACAGCGGAACTACACTGCGACACTTATGGGCTGCGCAGTAAGAGACGCACTGCAGGACGTCGACCAAGGACGGGGACGGAAGGGCAGCCAGCGCAGCGAGAATGGCCTTCCCGCTCTCGAAATGACTGCAACTGGACAGCTGGATGCTCTCTGCTCCTCATCAAACTGAACTGCTGGCGCCACGGGTGCGGTCTGCCTGCACAGGTCAGAGTCGCGGGCAAAGTGCACCAGTGCAAATAAGATAAGACAAGCGAACCTATTGCGAATGGCGCTGGAGTCTGTACCGGCGCGTGACCTGCAGCACACTTTGCAAATTTTTTCAGGAGCTGTTGCCTTCCGAAGAAAAGGGGAGCACTGGGGGAGCACTGCCTTCAGATAGCACCCACATCTAGATGCTTGCTCCTCGTCCGCCCTAAGCCCTAAGCCCTAAAGCCCAAAACCCGAGAAGCTTAATCGTAAAACTCTCAGACCCTAAACCTTGGAACCCTGAAGCCTAGATGCCCTAAAAATCCTAAATCCGAAATCCTAAACCCGAAATACCAAATCCCTTCAATGCCTGCCCGGTGCAGAGCGATCCTGGCTTTTCGCANCCTAAACCTTGGAACCCTGAAGCCTAGATGCCCTAAAAATCCTAAATCCGAAATCCTAAACCCGAAATACCAAATCCCTTCAATGCCTGCCCGGTGCAGAGCGATCCTGGCTTTTCGCACGCTCTTCTGTTCGTTGACTCGGTCTTGGTCCAGGGTTTAGGGCCTTAATAATTAGAATACTATAACTATAATAAGGAACCCCCAAAACCCTATTCCAGTTATTCAGGCCCCCACTTTACGTTTCGGGGTTTGAGGCTTCAGGTTTCGGGGTTTTTGGGCCTGATTCGGTCCTAGTCCATGGATCGACACCGTAAACCTCAAACCCCAGTCGGTTGCATTTCTAGCCCGGTATGTACAACAACAACTCCTGCCCATGACACATACATTATGTGTATATGTATATACACAGACGCAACCATGGTTGCATAACATGCAATGTAATTAAATCAACTACTACACACACGCACGATCTCGATATACATACATACATACATACACACAGTAAATAATGATGTAATGACAATGTTGAGCTCATTCCTGTAGTATTGAGAGATTCCCACCGGGGATGGTTGCAGTATCCAGGCAGTGGGAGCGCACACAAATTTAACACCACAGGACAGACAGAAGCCCACAAACCAGCGAATCAAAATATCGCATCAGCTGTGCTTCGACAGCTACGAACCCAAAACAATGTTCAACACCAGCCCCAAGCCCTGAACAACGCCGCGAACTTTACTTTACGACGCTGAGTCCTTGGGCGTCGGCAGCTTAAGATCTTTCGCCGGTGCCTCTCTGGCATGGTTNGTTCAACACCAGCCCCAAGCCCTGAACAACGCCGCGAACTTTACTTTACGACGCTGAGTCCTTGGGCGTCGGCAGCTTAAGATCTTTCGCCGGTGCCTCTCTGGCATGGTTAGAGCTTAACGCTTCGAGTTTAGGGCTTCAGGTTCAGGGTCTCTTGCATCAACCATCCAGGCTTTACAGGGGGGAAGTTGAAGTGTTGCCTTCAGGATTGCTTTCTGGCGTTCGCAGCCTTTGCCATCAAACAAGCCGGCCATTGATACCTCCCATGCCTGCAAAACCACAAACCATGAAGTCTGAAAGGCCGCGGGGCTTCGGATATCTTAGGACTCATGGCTCTGAGTGTTTCAAATTGCGTCCAAGTTGCCGCAGCCGGCCAGGCAGGTCCGGGCTGCGGTGATGTGGAGGTCCCGACCTTTGGCATAAACACGGGGGAAACCATATAGAAGCCTGAATGGTTTCTATGCCCTGGGGCTCCGAGTATCATCATCATTATTACTACTGCCACTACTACTTACTACTTCTTCTTGTGATGATTATGAGTCGTGTCATTACTATTATTGTTATGATGATGATCAGTGTGATGACTATTTTCTATGTGGTTGTTGCTGTTGATGATGCTGATAACGATTATAGTAGAATTTACGGCCCACATATTGTAGAAGCTCAGGGGACTCGACCTGAGGTCTTGGCGGATGCCCAAATATCAGCCGGCTCAGCCGGCCTGGTAAAGGTTGCCGCGGCATCTTTGGCTTTGGACTTCTCGGGTTTCGGGTTTAGACTTTCGCATTGATGAAGGCCCATCTCACGACCTATCCAGGAACATCAGAAAACTTCGTGGTGGCTTTGACGCTATAGTTGGTAGAAACCACTGCACACACGCACTGATCGTAAATACCCGTTCAGGTGATAGAAGATTTATACCATGTGCACACGGACGCTACTTTTTCCTTCTAGAGCACTTGTGCCATAATCCATCGGACAACATGATACTTCACACGTGCACAAACTACACCCCCCTCGCCGAAGCGTCAGACTGAGGCGGCAACATGCACGGAAGATGTTGTGCTGGCCTGCCATACAGGCGGCTGGATTGTGGNGTCTGGTCACTGAGTCGAGCAACGATCCATTCGTACCACTGCTCAGCAGTATAGCCGGCTGTGTGATCGAGGTAGATCGGTCCCCCAGAAAACATAACTATCTGCTGTGCAATCTTGTGTTGGAGAAACACATCTACAAACTTTCGTACACTGTAGGTGCCCCCAAGCCACATGATGCAAAAGGGAAGATCAGTGACAGCGTCGATCAGGCCTGCCCTGAGGGCGGCTGGATTCACATCGTGCATGTAGAGGAGCCTCGCTATGGCCTCATTGCGTGCCATTTCGGCCTGCTGACCTCCACCGTAAGCCCCGACACCAAGGGTGCGCTGTTCCTGACTGCGTCCCAAGTTGGGTAGGGCTGAGTGTGTCAGCACGTCTTCGATGGCAAGGAATTCCCGGTCGAACCCGCCAGCNCCTCCACCGTAAGCCCCGACACCAAGGGTGCGCTGTTCCTGACTGCGTCCCAAGTTGGGTAGGGCTGAGTGTGTCAGCACGTCTTCGATGGCAAGGAATTCCCGGTCGAACCCGCCAGCGACGCTGTGGAGTGTAAAATCCACGTCGTTGTCAAAACGCTCAATGATCGAGGAGAAGCCTTTCTTCTGTGCCTGTTTGAGTTGTTGTTTGGCTTTCTCAAGGGCTTCTCCATCGAGTGACTGCGACCCCCTGCTGGTGCTATAGTCGCGGCGCATCTCGTTGAGAACCCGTGCGAACTGGACAGCGGAAGACTTTGCACGCCTGGAGACAGTCATGCGCGATCTGGGGCACCTCAACCGGCAGCTTCTCTCTTTCAACAACGCCGCAGTCGAGGAGGATCAAGCACAAGCTGATGATCAGGCCTCGGCCTCCGGCCCGGTCGCCTCGGCCTCGGCCTCTGACCAGATCGTGCAGCTCGAGGCAGAGCACCCGGAATCGCATGGTGAGCCAGGNCAGGCCTCGGCCTCCGGCCCGGTCGCCTCGGCCTCGGCCTCTGACCAGATCGTGCAGCTCGAGGCAGAGCACCCGGAATCGCATGGTGAGCCAGGTTTCTCGTCTGCTTGTGATAGGAAGCCCGGGCTGGGTCAAGAGTCAAGAGGATCCGGGGTTTGGGGTTTAAAAAAGGTCTATAGTTTCCCAAGCTTCACAAGACTTCAAGCCGCAATTCAAGGCCCCACACAGACCGTGGAATCCCTTGGGCCAGGTTGCAGCTGAGGAGCCTGCAACGACCGAGTCTGGAGAGGTGCCAGAGCCAGCTTTGAACCTCGAGCAGACGATGGAAGCGCTTAAGGCACAGGCGGCGGAGGGCGATAAGGACGAGATGCTTGGGAGGCTTTTTGGGCTGCTTGAGACCCAGAAAGTCCAGCAGCAGGCTCTATTGTCGAGACTGCAATCTCGCCAAGAAATNAAGGCACAGGCGGCGGAGGGCGATAAGGACGAGATGCTTGGGAGGCTTTTTGGGCTGCTTGAGACCCAGAAAGTCCAGCAGCAGGCTCTATTGTCGAGACTGCAATCTCGCCAAGAAATGGACGAGAGAAAGAACGTCATCCTCACAGCGCTGTACAATCGCGACATGCAGCGCCTCAGGGCCGAGCTCCAAGCGCTGACGGTCTCTGACCTGGTCTCAATCAGAGACGAAGNAGAAATGGACGAGAGAAAGAACGTCATCCTCACAGCGCTGTACAATCGCGACATGCAGCGCCTCAGGGCCGAGCTCCAAGCGCTGACGGTCTCTGACCTGGTCTCAATCAGAGACGAAGAGGGGATGACAGTCGCCCATCATGCCGTGCGTTTGGGCCTTGGGCCTTGTCTGGAGTATACCCTCCGGAAAGCCCCGACTCTTGCGGACGCAGTGACGAACCCGTCAGGTCGCCCAGCGANAGAAATGGACGAGAGAAAGAACGTCATCCTCACAGCGCTGTACAATCGCGACATGCAGCGCCTCAGGGCCGAGCTCCAAGCGCTGACGGTCTCTGACCTGGTCTCAATCAGAGACGAAGCCTTATCAGTGGACACCACCAGTTCGTATGGTAGGTTGGCCCGACTTCCTGCCCGATTTTCAAGTTCATTAAGGGTCGCAGTGGCAAAGTATGCATGAATCTTGCCACTCCAGGCTGGAATCCTGACTCGATGATCGCAAAGGCAGCGTCGTGTGTTGTACGGTGGTACAGGCGTGGCGGGTACTCGCCTCTCGCGAGGTATGGCCTGCCTTGAAAGGCGGCTGTATCCCCTAAGACGGCACGCTCTTCGCCTGAGAACCATGCTATTGCGATGGCCGANCTGCCTTGAAAGGCGGCTGTATCCCCTAAGACGGCACGCTCTTCGCCTGAGAACCATGCTATTGCGATGGCCGAGTCGTCAATCTGGCTCGCGATCTTCACGTTGTGCCCGTGCGATGCCGCGATCCAGGTTGGCCAGATGCCGCCATCAATGAATTCGCCACGGGGATCAGCATCGGGGTGACCTGCGAGGATAAACCTGCCTTTGCTGTCGTCGGCACACAACGACAACAGGGTCCTCGTCCCCATGTTGATGTGGCGAGTCTTCCACCCTCAGAGATCTGGATCCACCTTCCAATCCTGGTCTTAAAGCGCGACTTGGCCCCGCGAACCAAACCCGTGAGATGGCTTTGGTCGCTCCTTTGCAGGTTGTGAGGCGGCAGGTGTTCACGGGGGATGGCTTCTTGCAGAATGTGAATCATGCCTTCTCCCTCCGGATCTTCAGTCCCTGGCGGAAGGCGCCAACAGTCAATCATCTCGCACAAGTCGAGGTCATCCTGGTATCGCATGCCAACATAATCGCCAGGTCGTGAATTCATAAATCCCTTTTCCTTTGCAGTGTTGATCATGTTCTCCTTCACTGCGCTGAAGGTCCTGTGTGCCTCCGTGCGGTAGGGAATGGAGTCTATGACGTCGTCAAAAGAGACCTCCTTGACTCCGCTAGACGATCCGGAAGGGCCACNGCGCTGAAGGTCCTGTGTGCCTCCGTGCGGTAGGGAATGGAGTCTATGACGTCGTCAAAAGAGACCTCCTTGACTCCGCTAGACGATCCGGAAGGGCCACCACTAAGTGGGGCTAGACGGGTGGGCCTGCTGGCCTGTTCCATGACCCTGCGCTTGGCCTCCTCCAAGTCCTTGACTCGTTCCCATTCAAGAATGTAGGCGGGAACTTCTCGCATTCTGGTGACTGGTTCGTCAGCCAGTGGGATGTATTCATTCTCCCATGGATCAGGGCATCGCTCCTGTGCTTCCTTGATTTCGGCCTGCCTTTGAAGGCGGCGAGACAACTGTGCGCGATGAAGCTGCCTATCAAAGACATACGTCATGTGGACGACGGTCCTGGCCTCATCATAGGGGAACCGTCTCTTGAGTTCCGCCAGGGTGTCGGCAGGCAGCTTTGCGAACATGTTGTCCGTCGCGGCAATGCGAATCCTATGAGCGATGCAATTTGCGAGGGTAGCACGGTGNCATGTTGTCCGTCGCGGCAATGCGAATCCTATGAGCGATGCAATTTGCGAGGGTAGCACGGTGTGTGGAATCTTCACGAAAATGGTAGTGGTCGTGCTTCGGAATCGCAGAGACGGCCGTCCGGATGCTGTGGGTGTAGATGCCGCGGGATCTTTCGTATCCAAAGAATTTCTGGACAGCCTCCCGGTATTCCGGAGGTAAGCCGTAGTCGATAGGGTCGGCATCACCCAGGATTTGCACACTGCCCACGCATGGCCTGCCCTCAAGGGCGGCTAGACGACCAATCTCTCCGCAGACGCGGCCTGCGATTTCTGGCCAAAAGTCCTTCGGCAGCATAGCCTTCAGGACCAATTTGCCAGCTAGGCATGCCAGGATCGAGAAACACTCCGCGTCGTCCACACAACTCGCTCCCCATCCACACAACGATAACATCGATCTCGAGACAGGACGGGTCTCGCGCCGAGTTAACGATGTCCGTGACCTCAAGCACAGCCTCAACGATGGAGTGGAGGTTCCCACCCCAAATCGCTTTCTGTCTGAGGTGTGTGTACTGCTGCAGAACATGACCAGGTTTCTGCAACTCCTCGAAATCTCCGGCCATCTCGACAAAGGTGCGTGCACCTGCTTTGAAAATGAGCGTCGGGTCGCTCACGATGATGGCCCCCTTCTCTCGGCCTCGGTTACAACCGGGCTGGATCCTTCCGAGACCTTCATCGTTAATGGCAGCGAGGCAAACACTAAGGGCGGTCTGTACGGGTACGCCTTTGTAGAGCTGCTTGACGGTGGCGTCCCAGTCCCTGTCGGGAGTGTTGCTGAACTCTTCGCCGAGAACAGCCGCCCAGNCAGCGAGGCAAACACTAAGGGCGGTCTGTACGGGTACGCCTTTGTAGAGCTGCTTGACGGTGGCGTCCCAGTCCCTGTCGGGAGTGTTGCTGAACTCTTCGCCGAGAACAGCCGCCCAGAGGTGGTGATGACACCATTCGAGTCTCACCCTCTCCGACTTCGTTGCCAAGATGAACGGCTCCTTGGCCTTGTTAATCGCCTCAAGGCGGGTGATGGTTTCCGGCACGGAAACGGACGTCATCTCTGGCGTGGTCTGANCGAGTCTCACCCTCTCCGACTTCGTTGCCAAGATGAACGGCTCCTTGGCCTTGTTAATCGCCTCAAGGCGGGTGATGGTTTCCGGCACGGAAACGGACGTCATCTCTGGCGTGGTCTGATGACCCGCTAGACAGGGGCAGGCGTAAGATGCGACTGAGAAAACCTTCAGTGCTCTATCGATCGGAGGATGCAAAGGACCTAAGTCGGCAACATTCAAGTAAGATACCTTAGCATCATAGCGATCCTTAGTGTCGTGCTGAGAGCTGTGATGCTGATGCTGTAAAATGCAATCATGCAATCGAAGCTGTTCATCCGCACGATCCTTTAGCTGCTGC
>BGNK01006494.1:0-20451 GCA_003297005.1 Symbiodinium sp. clade A Y106 | reverse complement strand
CACACACACACACACAAACAGACTGTGTGATTGCCAGAGTTACTATTGTGAGGAAGCAATGCCTGGGCGACTTTGATAAGCAGCGACAATAAGATCGCAGTTCACCAGCTGGGTAAGCAAGAGTTGATACACGGCACAATGGCAAATGGGTATGAGGCTTGGTGCTTGATCATGCTGCCTGATGGGACCTCTGGCTTTTCTCAACGATGTCCCGGCTGGCGTTGATGAGGCATTATTGAACAGCCTGAACATTAAGGCAACCCCCTGACCTCTCGAAGCTCATCCGAGTGACAAGGGCGCCATGCAATTCACAAGTGGGTGATCGATCTGGGCCACGATCTGAGCCGGAGCTTCGGTGAGGACAACCCTTTGCCGATAAAGCCGACCAAACTATTACACGCTGAAGTTCTGCAGTCTTTATTTAGACTGGAAGGACTTCTCTTTCATGGTGTGACTTGACACCGAATTTGTTGCTGCGTATGGGTGTCTGTCTGAGTATAGGGAGGAGTCAAGAGGCAGTACTGCATCGACGTGTAACGCCGTGAGCTAAACGAAACCTTACCACACCATATTTTTATCCCTGCCTCAAAGGAGACAAATGCTTTTCTTGAAGGGGGATGGACTATTTCTTCAATGGGGAGGAGCAGTCTCAAGTTCGAGCCATGACGTGTTGTCTCTCAAGTCAGCCTCGCCGTTCATGAATCCGATCCATGTCTGTAGTCTTCACAATGAATATGTTGGGGTGACGGCTTACAGATTTGTGTTGCAGAACTGAGACGGTATATAAGGGTTACGCCCTGTGCTTGCTAAAATGTTGGCAAGTTGGGATTACTGCAAGCCTTGTACTCAAACCACGAAGCACGCGGCGCCGACCGGACGTAGAACTCCTGAAAGTGGCTCGCGGGGTTGAGGGTGCCAGGACTGTGGGGTTTGCTATATTTTGCTATTGGCGCATACGCAATAGCGGCTTAGGGCTGATATAGGGTTTACTTATTATAGTGTTTATAGGGTTTAGGGCTGCTCTTGCGAGTTGGGAACAGTTGTTCCATGGCCGAAAAGCACCGATGAACCGTGGACTCGACCTTCCTTGGAGCGTCAGGGCTCGAAACTCCGGAATCCAAAGCCCCAAGCTGAAACCGAGCCCGGAATGTCAAGAATCCCCTGCCGCGCCACGTTATCTCGAGTCAGAATGAAGGCACATGTTTGCAGGGGTCGGTGGCAACGATGGGTGTCCCTGATGTCATCATCGGCACGATCACCGAACGCATAATAACACAGTGACTAGATGTGCGTGTTTAACTGTTTGTGTTGATAAACAGTATCGTCAGATTCTCTTGCTGACACAGCGGCTGCATCGGGCCTCGCCCAAACTTGCTTGAACCTGGGCAAGCTGGGAAAACTCTTTGTGTGTGGAATGCGTCGATGTCACACTCTGGAAATGAATTTCCAGCTGGAAATCAGAGGAGATCGTGGTATGAACTGTATGCAGATGCGGATCACGCTGGTGACGAAGGGCCACGACCTAGTTATGACTTCTGTGTTCAAGTCGACCCATCTGCCGCAGCGCATGCCATTAAATGAATTCTAGCCCAATGCTCCAATACTACACTGGGGAGCTTCAAAGCAAAGAATGCCCCCAACCAAACAAGGCACCTTGTCGGCTGAAGCGTTGCACGCGCAGAGTCGTAGAGGGTAGACACGCGCTGTACCTGTCTGCCATGAGCGGCCTACTTCCACAATCGCCTTCGAAGAGAAGCCCAGAAAGTCCCTAAGTGTCTCTAAGGACATCAGAATACCGCCGCCATCCAATCTAACGGAAGCTGAACCAACACATGACCTTGCCAACATATCTGTGATCCTATCCTCCCAAGAGTTTTAGAATGTTCGTCATCTCGCGATTTTGGGGATAACCTTGAGGACTGCAGGATTGCTAACTCCGGCTTCAGCCCACGACTTGTTCTACCCCGTGTTCAGTAGCTCGACTCCTCAGATGCCCGGTCAGAAATGCCTATTGGCTTGGACATGCGAGACTTCGTGAGCTGGTCGGGTCCTTATATTACACTGATGAGAAGTTTAATCGCTGCTGCAGCCATTCGCAGCTGCAATAAAACCCTGAAGCCCCAACGTAAGCATGGGCTTTCAAATCTGCACCTCGCACGTTCATAATCCCAGGGGGCCAAGCGCCTCGGCGAAAACGGGCGTGCTGCGCAGCTCCTCGAGGAACGAGAGCTTTAGGGTTCGATACCGTTTGGGGCTGTAGCTTTGTACTTCCCGACCGAGAGCTACGATGCACTCAGACAGGTGCCTCTCTTACAGTAGAAGCCAGAAAGTTGGAACATGGTTTTAGGAGGATTAGTGCTAGGATTCCTTATACTTTACCTTAAGGGCACGAGGATAATGATGTTCCAACTTTCGGGCTTCTACTATACTGCGTTTTGCAGGACAAACGTCTCCTGCAGCCTCGACATCGCGCGTGCCCTCGACAACGCCCACCCAACCTCCATCCGTTCTCGCAGAGCATCCATGCGCGAACCATGATTACGTCCACCCAGACTCCATCTCTTTTCGCAGGTTCTAGCCACAGCCGTGCGCCAAACGAGCTAACGTCTGCCTACATAGATATGGTCAAAAGCTTTCCTGTGGGCTTTCGTGGTGCTTTTAATTTTCTACGTTGGGATTGATCTTTTACTTAAAAAGCATCCTAACATAAATTTTCGTCACGTTTATACTAGTTCCAGCTTTCGCACAACAATCAATCTGATAACGAACGGTAAGCCGTCCGGGCGCAGCGGCTTTGTAGAGTTTATAGGGCGCAGGGCGCCGAGCCAAAATGAAAGCAAACAGGTCTCAAAGCTGCCCAGGATTTCCAGTGTGAATTCCGAGTTATGTGACCAGACATCGCACGGCGACTTTATTCTGCGTATGTAAGAGCATATATGTCAAATGTCCCCTCGGTGGTTACTGGCATTTCATACAGCCGTGTGCCAGCAAAACAGATGCCTTGCAGCGGATCAGATCAACTCACCGCATATAAAGAACGTAGCTGCGCGATGCCGTCAACTTTGGATCCTGGCTTCCAACACAGCCTACACGCGTAAGCACGCACCCACCCGCGGAGAGGATTCAGTAGTTCCGACCTCCAAAGCCCGAGGTTAGAACTTTCAACAGCGTACGTGCCTTTGAGTTCCTTTAGCTCTTCAGTGTTGGGCTTAATTAGGTTTGAAGCAGCGTAGCGCTTTTAGGGCCAAGTAGGAGCACCCAACCATGAACTGACTCAAAGTACTGTCCTTATAAGGGAGCAGGTATCAACAGTCTATGCTCAATGTATGGGCCTCTCACAAAACAAGTTTTTGGGGAATGGTTGCTCTTCAAAGGTAGACGTGTAACGAGGCAGTCTCAATACTCACTATTCCGATATTATGCGCTGCTTGGGTCCCCTAAGGCCGCAAGCTCCAAACTCCCAGTGCTGTCCTTTGCCGCTTCTAGGGCCGCCGTCCCGGCATTTGGCGCCTGAGGGCTATATAGATGAAAAGTCTTGTCTAGTCGGGCTTAGTATTTGTCGGGTTCGAGCAGTTCGGGGCAATTCGAGTAGGGGTTTGGCGTTCAAGGTTCCAGCCTAGGGCCGGCTATGACTTCGGATGTCAGCTTGACGGAGATGCAATGCAACCTATAGATTCTACATCTGGAACAGGTGGTTTGAGCAAGGGGTTTCCAGGCCTCTGTACAGATCGGAGTTTATCAGAAGTCGGAGTCACATTCACATTCGTATTTGCAAAAGGTCGTCAGCCCTGCCGACAAGAACGGGCCTGGCCGCAAGACCTGGCCCGTTTGCCCTGCAAAGGTCCCAATTCAAGATCTGTCACTGTCACAGGCTCCCCTTCCGGAAGATGACCATCGCGCCCCCAAAAAGCACATAAGCAAAAATAAGGATGGGGATATCCCATATAAACCCCCGTATAATCAAGCCCGATAAGGTAAGGATATCACCATAAAGTGCTTATGCTTATGAACTTATGTCGTTTATGGGTCCCTAAGACCAAGTTTCAAGCAACATGGCGATGACATGGCGTGAGGTACGGAAGCCCGGCTACTAAGTATCCAGGAGTTTTTTTGACGGCTCGAAGAACGGCTTCAAAACGATGGGATTGGTTCCGGGAGGGTGGAGTAAACGACTGTAGGGCTCCGGGCTTGCAAATGTTCTTCATGTTTTACAGGGCTAACCCGGAAAGAAAGCGACCGAACTAAACGTAACTAAACACCCTACCGACAGACCACCAGCCTCGAGCCGTGCGAGAGCTTTGGCAATGACCGCCTCGGCCTCAAACTTCGTCGAACAGTATAACCCCAGGGACCTAGAAGCCACCACCTGAACAGCTGTCTAATGTAGAATCGATGAAGGCATGGAATATCACTTACTGAACAGCGGGCTGGATTTCCCGCATGACAATGATGACTGGCTTGGAAGGAACCAGCAAGCGCAGGAACACTACATGCAAACAACATATGGGTATGTTGTAAACACGCGTCTACTACAAACCATGGTGTGTTGAGGACTGCTTCATCTGACATCTTCAGGAACTTCACCCCAAGAATCAAACCACTATGGTTCCGGTATGTAGGCTTAGCGTTATTCATCGCCAGCCTCTGAAGGGTCTGCTTCCACGTTTATGATGCGATGGCATACTTGGGACCATGGCTTTGCATCGGGTAAAAGAGTCTTCTCATTATTCGAAAACGACTATAGGGTCCTGTTGTAGCTGTCGGCCTAAAGCCCGGAGTTAGCCTTACAGGTTTCCGCGACCACAAACCGCACCTCCAGCACGAAGTAGTCGTCTGCAGTGTCCTTTGAAGCCTGGTCACGCCGCTTGTTGCATGCTTTGGGTTCAGGGCAATCCTTTTCTCGAGTTCAAAAGAATCGCCAACACGCTTCTCGGGCCTTGAACCAACTCTAGCAGTCGGCCGTCGTCACTCTCAAAGTTCTCAGTTCTAAACTCAGTTTTATGCAGACTTCACCGTCGCACCTGAGCTTCCGCATCTCTGGCCACGCTGCTGAGATTGACCTGGAGGAGCAGAGTGGCGATTCAACGTGCAAAGTGCCCAGCCGCAAAAACTAAGTCTTCGATATCCCAAAACTCCCAACCCACACGGAAACCTTGTTGATTGACTCACGAACCTCGAACCGACTTTCTTAAGTCGCCTTACAGTCCCCCTGATCGACAGCCACCAAGCCGCTCCCATGCATATCCCAACGTCTACATCATGGAAGCTCTGACCGATCCAATTGCCGCAAACTCCAGAGATCCGTTGTAAAGTTGGAGGTCTGGGATTCAGAGGCGAGGAACGAGCCGCTCCATGGGGAATGTTGCGCAGGGCTCGGGTCGGAGAAGTCCAAGTCCTTCCAAGGCGCACCAGTGCCGGAGGCGTCACGTAAAAAGTGTGCAACAGGGAAGCGCATCAAACATGCACGTCCGAAACCCTTAGAGCCAAAATGGGATCGAGGTCTCAGGGTCGGCGCTTGGAGCAGGATGAACGAATGATGGGAGATGCCTATAAACCTAGCCCAAGAAACACGACATGGTATTTGATGTCTGTAGAAGCCCACACTGCGCCACATCTTAACACACAAACAAAAGTTCTGCTTCCGTGACGATTCAAACGAAAGGCCTTCAGGGTCCTGGGCTAGGACTTTGATAGAATACCACAAAGGAAAGTCGAATAAGCTGTCACTTCTTGAGCAAATAATATCGAGTAAACCGTCACTTCTTCAAACTCAATGTTTCAGCGTTGAGAAGACAGGTCACCACTGATTTGGAGACCTCATGATATGGCAGAAAACACACCAGACCATGTAAGTACTTCATTCAGTATATTATATACGCACAGGCACAATTTTATCTGTATAAGTCTGTATATACATATACATATGTTGAAGAAGGATCCAATTCGATGAGCCACGGCCACCTGTGACAAGGTTCTCTGAGCCCCTGCGGCTGAAAAGGACACCACATGAGATACCGGCCCCACTTGCCGGACCGCAAGTGTAAAATTCTTGATCTGCTAACAGAAAGCTACCATCTCGAAAACCTCTAAACTCTAAATCTAAGCCCTTTTTTGAACCAGGGCTCTCTGAGGTAAATCTAAACCCTAAACCCCAAACCTGTCCTAGCGGCAATAAACATCTCAACTAAGCCTCGCGTGATCATGCATCTTCCACTGTGATCTTTACAGGCTTTACGGGTGGCACACATGGCAGTTGCAGGTGAGTGAGAGTGAGAACGGCATGAAGCAGAACCCTGCAGGGTTTCCGAAATATGAGCCTGAATCTACAAATACATCAAGCTTAATTATGCGATTAGATCGGCCTCTGGACTCAGAAACCAGGTTCTGAACACGCAAGTACCTAAATCCCGAAGCACGAACATCCACTAGCATCCCGAACCTGCAAAGTGGACATCGTGGACATCACCCCCGCCTCCACCTTTTGGGAAGAGATGCTGCGCAGCACGTGCATACAGAGCCAAACAGCCGACCCCGACGCAGGCCTTGCAAAGGCCCCTGTTTGCTGCGGTTAGTTTCCCTTCCTCTGTCCATCGGGTCACTATCAGTTTCCCTGCATTACCGAGTTTTTCAATTTTTAAGTTTGCAGAAATCGCCAATAAAATGGCAATGGCTGTGACGACCACACTGAGACGGACACAAAGTGTGACAAACACGGAAGCTATGGTCCTGACAGGGTATAAAGGATGCTTCGCCAGGGCTTTGAGGGATGCAACCTTTAATGCGAGGGTTTCCGATTTCTGCAGCATTTTCAAGCTTCTCTGTCAAGATGGGAGCCTCTTTTTTTTGCGGGTCGCGAACCCGAAAGGCTACGGCTAAGCCCAAACCCGACGAACAATCTCGAGAGGGAACCTCAAAAAGCAGCTTAGGAGCCCGATGATACAACACGACACCCGACGGCTTAACACTCCGGATGCTCTAAGCTATGGTCCTGAGATGCCTGATGTTAAACCTTGACGGTCTGAAGGGCTTACATAGGTGTATAGGGTTGACGGAGGAAAGCAAACATACAAAACTTTTCGATCCCGTAAAACAACCAACGCAAGCTCATTTTCTAGGAAGCCCTCTTTTTGATTTCATCAATGTGTTTTCGAAGTCCTGGCCTTAACCCGAATCGCTCCATTTACAAGCCCTTATACACAAAATTACAAGCCCTTACCAGCCCTCGTCCTAGCTCTCCGAAGTCCAAAGCCTTGCTAGGATGCACGATGAAAGAGTACCTGGTTGCAACATACATACAGGTATGGGAGTTTCCGAAAATAGGGGACCCTCATATAGTACCCTAAATAGTAGGATCCTTACTATAAGGACCACAAACTAAGGTACCCCGAATTTTCGGAAACTCCCATATACAGACTCTATGCTGAAGCCAGCGGCCCACCGGCCTTCGTTGTGGTTGCTCGCCTCGTCCCACGGCCATCGGCAATGCGCCCCGGCTTCGCGGACGCCGCCATGGTGGACCGAGGCAAAAAAAAGTAAGGGGCTTGGGGCTTGGGGGCTGTTGGCACCCAGGATTTACGTGAATAGCTCCATGACTTGACCAGTCCGGAAACAGAAATCACTGAACTCACAACGTTGTTTTGAGTTTCTGGTGGAGTCGAGAGGCTTGTGGTCCTGGGGTTGTAGTGCGGGGGGTCTCGACATGGGCTTAGCATCTAAAGAGCTACAGTGCTGGAGAGGCTGGAATAGGCGACGATGCAAACCCTGAATGCTAAAGCCTAAAGCCATGGTGATGAGAACAAGAGGTCCAACCTGGCAACAGCAGTGTGCCATCGAACCCCCCGGGATCATTAAATTGCTGACATCGAAGAGGCCATTTCGGGAGGGGCGTGCTGCAGCCAAAGTTGTGGACCGGTGGAGTGTTGTGGGGACAAGCTTGTCAATTAAGGACTAGGAATCAGCAGAGCGGAGATCACGGATTGGATTCTGCTTGCAGGGCCAAGCTACTCTTCTCTGTAGCAATCCAAGCTTGACAGCTTTGTTTCGGCTGTTGAATTCATGCAGAAGGTGTTTGCATGAATAATTAGCACCCAAAGCAACTGCCAGTGGAAAACAAGCCGGGCTGTAGTGGTCGGTTTGGGACCTTGTTCTCGTCCAGCTCTAAGCCCGAAAAGGCAAACGCGGACACTACGCTCCAAACACCAATTTCTGGACAGAGGTGCTGCACAATTTGGCACTACTCCGGACACCAACTCTTAGAATCTAAGAAACTACAAGTCAACGGCCGTCAACCCCACAAGCCTACACCGTGAACTTTGAGGCAAAACCTCGAATCCTAACGCTCCTTCGTACCGGGGTGTGCAGAGGATGCAATTCACAGAACAAGCAGAGGTCGGCAGTCACCAACAGCCCTGGGCCCTGGGCTCGCAGGTTGAATCATGCGGAGTTTCCGTTATGACTTGCGCAAGAACCACGACATCGTCAACCGGCTCCTGCTTGCGCGCCAGTATGGAGGCCTCTGGCCTCTGTTGGGTTCTCATGTTGCCCTGGGGAAGGAATTCATTGCAAATGGACCATCGGCATCGAACTCGAAGCCCTCCTTTGCAACCTATAACATAACCTATGCAACCAATGCAGGGCCGCGAAGCATAATTTGACTGGGTGCTGTTGGACGTCAAAGCAAGGAACATGGTACCTTCCAACCAAGAAAGCAGACATGTTTGTCGAATCTTCTGAGATGAAATCAAGCGGAATCAAGCGCCTGACTTTGGGAACTCCTCCGTCGCTTCGCGTGCGGAGCTTGTCCGAAATGGCGCTGATGTCATGCAGCTTGGCGTATATCGCTCGGAACCATGTCAGCCGGACTGGTACATGGCGAGTCAACTGCAGCCCAAGGGCGACCTGCTTCTAAACCTATATAACCCCGTATATCCCTAAAGGCCTCCATGGTGAAAAACTCCGAAGTTCGGGGTGTCACGGCCGCGACCGGCACGGCCAGCCCTTGCCATACACAAGCACCACTAGCAGCAAGGTGAAAATGGCGAAACACACGCCGCCCAACAGGGTGGTGGTGTACAGAATGTCAGAAATCACTGAACCCGCAAAAAAGAAGACGAAGAATGCCTCAGTTCTGGCGAGTCCCAAAATCTCAAGCTCGTGGCAATCCTAGGAAAACAAAGAGCTGTATGCTACGTACACGAAACGCTTACACCCTGAAATGCTACGCCGCATTCCACAGCAGCCTTCCGAGAAACCATGGTTCTGGAAGACACGAGGACTGCGCATAATCGACCCGGTGGCAAGAAAAATCGCGAGGCTCAGCGAATAGTCCAGCCTTGGCAAGCAGGAGCTGTGGTGGAGCAGTACTGGTAGTCGTGGTAATACTTTCGAACCGTCGTCCTCGCCGTCGTCGTAGTGGTAGAGGTACTTGTAGTGGTGGTGGTGGTGGTGGTCGCCGTAATGGTGGTGGTAGTAGTAGTAGTAGTAGCAGTAGTACCAGTAGTAGAACTAGTATAAGTATAGTTACTAGTATTAGTAGTAGGACAACAACAACTACTACTACTACTACTACTGCTTCTACAGTACTACCACCCCCACCCCCACCACCACCACCACCACTTAGTACTAGTACCTGTCGCAGCATAAGCAACATTCGTGGCAGGCATGAGAGGGCAGTCAATGGGTCTCCGGTTTCCCCCGTAGCACGTGTGCGCGCCTGATCTACTGGTCTGCTTTGTTAGTTGTTCATTGAAGCAACTTAACACACAAACCGCGAACGCAATACCGTACGCAGCTCCAGTGCTACTGCTAATTGCGTTAGCGATGCTGGAAAATACTCGTTCCAGAGTATGTCCAATCCCTGAGCATGGCCTCGGCCACAAAGAACTTCGGAGTTAGGGTTTCGCATTATGTTTTAACTGTTTGACCTTGTAATCCTGTATGGTGATGGCTCTAGACGGGGTGATCTCAAAGATCCCACCTACGTAGGTTGAGGCTTGTACCGGCTTTTGGCATTGCTTTTAAGGATGATCTTAGCTTAGTCTTGACGGCGATACCTGTTGACATTACATGCAAAGCCCTTCTCCTTGCTGTGGAGACTGATGTCAGGAGGCCTAAGGGCAAAGCGGGGTTTGCAGGTCCAAAAGTCTCACAGCCACCCCTACTGAAAGGGTATGGTGTACAGGAACAACCGCATACCGAGTTTCCTCAAGTTTGCAACATGCTGAGACCTCGAACGGATTCGCTAGTTCTCTTGATTGCAGCAGAAAGATCACTACTTGCGTGCTCTTGAGTTCTAGATGTCGGGGGATTTTCAGGTCTCCTCTATACTCTCCCCCAGACGTGCAGGGCACACTGCTCACCCAGCCAACATGCACCTGCGCAGGGACCACCCCTTAAGCTGTTTCTCCAATGTCAGCAGGGGGATTGGGGTCACCCTGGGGTCACCTCGAAAGCGGCTCCTCTCTCAGTAGTCAGGAAACAGCTTCGATGACCGTGGAGCGGCGAATCTGTCGCAAAGCCACCACATCACCTGCGGGAGTCTCTCTACATTGACGTCCGTCATCCTTTTTTGTTTGTGAAACAGCGCAACAAGACAGCGGAAACATTCTCAAGTAGCCAGCACCGCAGTGACAAGTAGGACTTCTCATTCGGACTGCTTTCTATCTGCAGAAGCGCATAGGGTTAATAGGGTCCTTAACAGGCAGTGGTTCAAGGGGGGCAGGGATCCTTGGGGAACCTTTCGGAAGCTTAGGGGATACTCGTGGGAATTTCGGACTACTGTACTGGGTCTCCGGGTCATTTACTGCAGTAGAAAGTGCTTCACTTCGTGATTCCTGGAACTGTGGGAATTCCTGGAGGGCCTTTCGCAAAGGGACAGTTCTCCAATGCTCAATGCTAGCATGGGTAGCTACGTAGAACCCCCGTACTGGCCTTAGCCAAGTCCCCACGACCCTAGCATTCTGCATCGGACGGGGCCACACTATATACTACGAGGCACAACTTGCGAAATGTCAGCGTTCTCTTGTACCTTGCAAAAACGAGTCGGGCATGACGGGGGCTTTGACGTACAGATCCGGAAGATGCCTACTTGGGCCTACTTCCCACAACGCAAATACTGAGCCGCTAGCTCGAAATTCCTGGAGCTCGGAGCGAAACTCCGCAAAACCCGCATAGCATGGACTCCTCGTCCTAGCCCAAACATAGCCTTACATGTAGCAAAGGGCCTTGATGCAAAGCAGGACCCAGAAGACGACCCAGCCCAATGTCGAGCCGACGAACTCCGAAGCCAAGGCTGGTAGGGGCGCGCCTCTGCTGGTTTAGGGTTCAAGATTGTTTTTGTTTGTTCAGGGGTTTCGGCTTTGGAGTTGGGCTTCGGCATTTTGAGTTTGGGGTATTTCGGGATTCAGGGTTTCGGGCTTCCAGCCTAAGTTTTCTGGTTACTGGGCACAATAGCCCTGCAGGGTCGGAGCTTCCAGTGCATGTATTGGGAACTCTTGGTCTTTGTCTCGCCACTTGAGAAAGCATCCTGTAAAATGGGATGCTCGACGCGGACAGGAATACAAACAATAAAAGGGGTAGTAGCAATGGTAGAAGCAGGAGCAGGAGCAGGAGGAGCCGGAGTGGCAGCAACGTCGACAGCTGCAGAATCCTCACCGGCAGTATAACCTCTCTCAAGATCGCCCAAGCAGCTCGCCGTACAGCACAAACAGCTGCGCCACATCCCATTTCCGCAAAAAACCAGCTAGACTCTCGCCTTCACATCCGAAAGGTCACCCCTATCCAGGTCTACGACATGCAACAAGTAAATCGAATCCCCGACAGGCCAATGGAAATGGATAGGCCTCCGCACAGAAAACAATGTATTATATCTTGTTAAGATCATCCTGGACCCATAGTAACTTTGCGTAAACCCTCAAGAACTCGCTGACAGGGCAACTCTTGCCGCGGTTTTCCAAGCAGAACCCAGCCTCCTCGAATGAAGGCCAGCCTCTGAAATAAGCTTTGCATGCTGAGGCTGAGCTCCTAAACACGGGGCTCCCAGCAGTTGCTGGTATCAGCATGTGATTGAATAGTTAAAGAGGATGGACCTTCTGAGGGGTGCACAATGGGACTCCGGGGACCCTGTTTTGATCAGCCGAGCTGTGGGAGATTTGCCATATCCTTTCTTTTGAACGAGGTCTCTCTGAAGTGCCTCCAAGTTGCCTGTCCTTTCTGAAACCGTCACCTCTAAATTCCGAACAAAGTGCTCCGAGCCACTGGCCAAAACTAATTGGGGGCTTTAACACAGTGCTACGCTTCCCGTTCAACTACGCAGAGCACGAAACAGTAAAGGTTAACCCAGCAGCACCACGTCCAGTGCCACCCCCACAGGCCCAAGAATTATCATCAGCGCATAGCCCAGCCTGAGCATCAAGAGATGGGGCAAATACAGTGGATGTGGAGGTGCCTGGAATGCCCCTGCAACACTCTTACAACAAGATCCCGGCAAGGAGACGATAGAGGTGTCTTCAACACCTCATGCCCTAAACCATGTATGCCTGAACCTGCAACCCCAGTTCCGAAATGATCCGAATCGGAGCAGATGACCCACACATGGCAGCTTCTCAGACCAATACCTGCATGTTCTCTATAAGGGGACCCTTCTAACCCGACCCACTTTCGGGTGGCCGCCGCGTTTTCAGAACATCTCCATCTTAGGTCCCGCACCCGGAGATCAAAACCCTGGGCAAGGTATATAGAAACGCCTCGTGAGACATCATTCTAGGAATCCGCTGTCCACCGGCACATAAACCCTGCGGAGTAGGCCACTCGCCAATAGAAATGGCATGAGCTCCCCCAAGTTCCTACGACTATGAACTGCAGTACGTTTAAGCTTTCCAGGCACGTCTTATTGTGCAGGTATTCTCCGTCAGGAATTCGAGCGGCGGAAGGTCAGTTGCAGACATCCCGAGTAATTCCTCGCGCAGCGGTCCTTTGGAAATCTTCAGGGTTTTGAGGCCAGTTGTTGTTTGGCAGTGTGCCCTAAGACCGCCTGATCAGAATAGGGTTTTTGGGGTATGACTTGCTATACTCTCCATGGGCTTACAAGGAAAAGGCTGTACTGAGGAATTTACGCCCCGACATCTGTCGGCTAGGCTTGCGCCGTTCCCACCCATATCGAAAGCCGCCTTCGCTGCAGTTACCGGTTGGCTTGCCGAGCCATTCTTTCCCATCACACGATTGGATCTAGACGTGCGACGAAGGGTGCCCGACACCGATTACGGGGTCTTTCTCAAAGCTGTTTTCCTTATTGCATATTGTGTTCAGTCGAGTAGTTTTCTGCTGAGGCAAGATATTGGCAAGAAGTGTCGCTCGCTGCATCCGCAGGCAAGCGCGGAATATCTACTTTGGGGTCGCTTTGAGAAGTACTGCATACAGCATAACGGGATGCCTATCTAGATGCAAGCCCCAACATCGTTTCACCAATCATGCTGATCTGTTTCTACGTCCTACATGCTAGCAGAAACCTTTACGGTGAAACAGGCGCACCTGACCTATCAGGAGCCGTCCTTCTCTGCTACTCTCAGCAAGGTGTTTCGGGTGCGCCCCAAAATTTGAGAAACTGCCAGAAGACCTCAACAATCGTTCACTTCTCCGGCCAGTGTTACCGCTCTCTTCAGGAAATGCACAGGGGCATTTGGCTAACGTCTTGCACCCCGGCCCTAGTGGCAATATGCTGCAATTATTGTCACCCTGTCTGCCCCTGTCCGCATCCGCACGATGAAATCCTGAGCCTCGTTATGTATTCACCGCTTCCTGTCAACTACCCACTACACAACATTCACATTCATTGATGTGCTTCCCGGTTCTCGTCTTGGGAAGGCCTTTATCCCAGCCTCCGAAACTACTGCTGCCCCCGCTGCCACGGACGTAGCCCGTGAAGTTTTCAACGCTGCCATACCAGGCAGCAATGGCCGACAGCACGAACCTTGCCGATCTAAGGGCATGCAGGCAGCCGGGTCAAAAGAGGATAGCGTGAACCAGCCGTCGCGGCATGCCGCTCTACTACTACCCTGCACAAATCACCACAAGCACATCCGCACTGCCATCGGAGCTTTGTTCTTGCAGGCAAGGGAACTCTCTGTCTGATTGCAGCCGGCACTCCGCAGCCTCGGCGAATGTAAGCATGGCAGATGAAATCAGCTGCAGCGGGTGTGCACATGACCGCTTCTATGGGCACTTCCTGCGACAACCACAACTCTAAGAGCCACGAACTGAACAGATTAACTCATGGCCGGCACGCTGGCAGCACTACCCATAAATACTGCAGCCTGGGCCAAAGATGGGGAAGGCTGCCAGGAGTGTTCGGAGTCTGAAAGAAGCGACCAAAGATGACCGAAGTCCACGAATCTCACAAGCAACAATGTATTCTTCCTCTATTGCAGAGGCATTTCTTCGCTGGATCCGGGCCTCCACATTGAAGTTCTCCAGAACCGCGATCAGCTCATGTTTCTCCTCTAGACTGTAGCAGCTCTGGCACCGCAGCCAGGCTCGTGGCTCAGTGTTTTAGGGGCCCTAGATGGCAACAGCTGTGTTCACTTCGAAACAGCGCCCTCATATCTCTGACAGGTGCTGCTCACGCTTGCAAAAAGCATGTATTCCCCAAGATAACCTCTACACAGGCAACCTTGGCACATGAGGCCAGCAAGCAAGCCTGCTCTCAAGTTTGATTACGCGCACCTCCAATGATAAACTATCAGCATGCCTCACCACTGTAACCGCCCTGACAGATGGGGCTCTAAGAAGCACACTGTCCCTCATAAACTTCCGGTTGGTGTGCACGATAAAGAGCATGGGTGCCACTGTCAACCTCAGCTGGTCGACATCAGGACCTATGTTTGAATGAGATGAGCAACTCAAGTGCTCAAACGCTTGGATGAAGTGACATACCTGCTTCGCAAGACAAGACCCATCGCAATCAAACACCTGCATTACGTGTGCACGTTCTCAAGTGCTTTGCAAGCTGCATGGTCACCGGAAGGCTGAACCTTACTGCTGCGTGGCAAATCAGCCTATCTGCACGAACTTGTTGCCTATCCCCAGGCTCAACGTACGAAGACAACACAGGATAGTGACACCGACATCCGAATCAGCAACCCCAGAACGACAAAGCCAAAAACCTAGAAGCTAATAAAACATGAAAAACGTTCTCACGTGGTATCCAAGAGCCTCAAGCCCAAACGCACGGCAAAAACCTGGGTGGAACCGGGAGCTTAGGTGTGCGGTGCATGGCCTCGGGTCTAGGGTTTCATTGTGGGACTCAAGACCTGGGGAAGCTTTACTGAGGTGTTGTCGTTTGTGTGCTGCACGTTAGCACGTTCGCGAGTCCTGCTTTTTCTTGTGGTCTGTAGCTTCTTTGCTTCTCATCTCCTCGTCTAGAGGCTGGCTAAGCATTGCAATACTCAATCAAAGACAATTTAATCAGCTGCGTACCCCAATAATTAGCAAAATTAGATTACTCTGACTGGCTCCAAATGCTGTGAGAAGACGGGAACTCTTTGTCTCCCGAAGCTAAGAATTGGACTTCCGAGTGACACATTGTTCACAAGTTAATGATCTCATGCTGCTGGTCGTGCACAGTCAATCTGCCCGACTCTTGAATGTGAGGGTCCCTGGGGCGCCACTTGGAGGCAACAAAACACCGGCAACAAATCGCACCTCTTTGTGCTGGCGGCACCACTTGGAGCCCAAGATACCGGCAACAAATCGTGCATCTTAGTCCTGGTGCGCCACTTGGGGCCAAGGACGCCGGCAATCGCACATCCAGTTGGAGCCAAAAACGCAACATATCTTAAGCCCTGGGGCACCACTTGGAGCCAGGACCCGGCAACAAATGACAACCATACGACGGGACAGCAAGACACGACCGGGACAGTGACTGAAACACGGCCGATACAGCGACCACGATACTGATACAACAGGCATGCGGATCACGACACGACCGGCACAGCACATGCCCGGAACATGACCGGGACACCAACCGTGAAACGACCAAGACACGACTGGGTGCCCGAAACAGGACCGACGCACCGAACGCGAAACTGATCGAAACGCGACCGATACAACGACCGGGATACGACAGGGACGCCGATCACGACACTACCGGGACACTGACCGAAACACGACTGGGACAGTGACCACGACACGATCGGGACAACGACCAAGACACGATCGGGACACCGACCGAAACGCGACCGATACACCGACCGGCATACGACTTAAGTCATGAACCCCAATTGTTATGGCTTTGGGGAATAAGCAACATGATATATATATATATATATAGGCAGACCCCGCTCCCTAATTAGGACTAACCTAGGCCATGCAATTTCTCATGTGTGTCTGACAAACGAAAGCCCTGTAAATGTTGCTAAGTTCGTTACCGGCCTTTACAGTGTATACGTGTCATACTACAGTATTACAAAAACGGGTTCCAGCCTTGTAGGTACATTTTTTGCAGTTTCGTCTGCTTTCATGTCACGTGACATGCATATTCTTGTGTTAGACTTAATACGCGGTTATTGTTGGATTAGAGTTCGTTGAATCTTTCACAGCCTTTGGCCTCATGTTTAAAATCTCTCAGAGAGTACTTATGCGACATATGCACGTCTGAGCAACCAGAACCTATTATCTAATTTTCAGACTGTACAGTAATTACAATATATGAATATATATATATAGATTATTATTGCTACTACTAGAGCCAATATGCAGTTGCATAGTACGCAGCGTTTCGCGTCATATGTAAGTCTGCCCAACAAAAAAGAGAACCCATTTATGAACACCTTAGACACAAACTGTACAGGAACATTTACTCGATGCAGAAATACGAACGAGATCAAAAAAGTGTTGAATTAGACGAAAGTATTGAACTAAACACTGGCTACCAATCATATGCGCTGCTGTATCACTTCGGCATTTTCTTGTCATCGAGCATGAATGTACAATCGTTGGTTGCCAGGTGAACCTGGCAATGACATGTTGAACAATTCTGTGATTTTGTGCCAACGTCGCATGCTAGATGAGCAAAGTTTTGGAGAGCTTCTCGTCTCTACTAGAGTGGCCTTTAGACGTAGCCATATGCCAACACTGAACATCAAATATTGAACGAATACATGTATATGAGGCTTAGCGAGCGCACAAGAGAGACAAAGAGAGAGAGGGAGAGAGAGAGAGAGACAGAGAGTGAGTGAGAGGAGACAGTCGTGGGAGAGAGGCTGGGAATGCAAAGAAGTCCAAAAAGCTCGCACCCCCTCCAAAACCTCCGGAGAATTCTAAGCATTCCAAAACCAGGTCTTTTGGTTTCGGAGTTCCGACAAGTCCAAAACTTCTCCTCAGACTTTTTAGACTTTTTAGGAATTTCGGAATCGTCGAGATTTCATGTGAGAGGTTGGTCCTTAGGGAGGGCTTCGTTTGTACATAAATATACACAAACGCAAGTGTGGATGTGTGTGCATGCATGTACGCATGTATGCATGTAAGTATGTAAATGTGTCTGTCTGTCTGTCGGTTTGTCCGTCATTCCGTCCATCCGTTCGTCTGTCTGCCTCTAAGTCTGTATGTACGTGTCTCTGTACGTCCGTATGTATGCATGTATGTTGGCTTGTTTGTTTGTTTGTACATACGGCGCCGCCGAAAACGATCACCACCTCATCGTGATCAAACCCCCACCCTCGCTGTGGAAGCTGAGGGCCACAAAACGACACATAGTTGGGGACTATCTGCTCTCAAGGCGTCAAGCCGCAAAGCAGAAGATGCCACCCCCAAGATAGCTGCCCAACATCAGCAGGAAAGCCTGACCTGGGGCTTAGCATTCTGGATGAGAATCGTAGAGCTCGGACTTAGGCCTTAGGCTTCAGAATCTGAAAAGGGCACTAGATGCCGGTGTTTGACAGATACTGTTGGACATCTTTCCGAACAGACAGGGTGGCTTGAAAAATGCCGTGACTTTCAGATGAGCGGGTCGTGGCTTGAAGTCATGGACCGTTCTAGGGTGACTCAGGTAGCTTGGGTTTCGCGACGGTCTGTTTGCAGCTGGCATGGCTTGATGTTGGGGACTGCCCTAGCCGCATGCTTTCCCAAGCCAGTTTTCAACTGCACCACCCCGAAGCATCGCAAGAGAACGCTCGTATAGCCGACCTGGCGCCGTCCGATTGGGGTTACGTCTGCTCGCCTGCTACTGCTGCTATGACTGCTGCCGCCACTGCTGCTGCTAGTGCAGCTACTATGGCACCTCCTGTTTCTACAACTAAGACCGGTGCTGTTGCTTCTTCTTTGTCAGCCGGTGGTGGTGGTGGTGGTGGTGGGCGGAGGCGGCGGCGGTGGTGGGTGTGGGTAGGGCAGTGGCGGTGGTGCAGCAGCAGCTGCGGTCCAACAGAAGCACACTCATGAGGACGAAAGATGCTGAATAGCCTTAGAGGGAGTAGCATGTTATGCTTTCTAAGGGTGCAAGCAAAAGCAGCAGCCGGGCAGCTAATCAACATGCAAACGAGCATCAATCAACGTCATACTCATCACTGTGCTGCAGACGATCAGACCGAATCGGGTGAGGGGATAGAACGACATGTGGACCCGTGCACAAGCACATAGCAAGCCCTGACTACCCAAACCCAGTTTCACAGTCCGCCTCAACTGCAGAAATAACTTTGTCAGGATTGAGTAGCAAATGGTTCTGCCCACCTTGGCAGGAGCTATGTGGTAATGGTACTGGGCCAGGGTTCCTCATCATCAAAGCAAACTTGCTCCGACCAAGCACTAGACCCGAATCTAGCCCAACGGGCAACGTCTTCAATTTTTCGGACACAACAAATCTGTCTCCAAAGCGAAGCGCGGGACCGTGCCTCCTTTAGACCTGCTTGTGGTGTCCGTGGGTCTGCTTACAAGTAGGAAAAACAGCTTCATGCACTCTAGCCCTATGTAGCACCGTTCAAAAAACGAGTTTTCATGGCATGTTCGAACTGATTTGCCATTGGATTCTCCATCACCCTGTAGACACATTTTCGTTTGAGTTTACGCGTGGTTTTCTGAAGCGAACCAGCGGCGCTCTACAAAGAGCGGCTTCACGAGCAGCGAACCGTCCGGGTTAGCCTTGGCTCCGAGTATGGATGCTACGGGTGTTGCAAGAGTTAAGAGCCACTTTAAGGAATAGGTTGCGGGTATGCTGAGAAAGTTCCACCTACGTGGCTTGTGGCTTTGAGGCTTGAACGCTGCACGTGGTGCATGCAGGAGCCACAAACCAAAGACTCAAATACATGTACATGAGCCTCATCGTCGAGGCACCCATATGTTAAAAACGCTCTTGCGGATGCCAAAGCATGCGCCCTTCCGTTTGAGTAGGAAGCCAATCAGAGCTGCTTTTCATCATGACGTGCAACAACGGTCATTTCTGTTCCGGCATAACCCAGACAAACCAAGGGAGGTTTGCATCTCTGTCGGTGCATATGCAGTTCGGCCGGAACCTCTCGGTGTCGTACATAATCGAACTTCTTCGCGAATGAGAATCAGAGCAAAATAGACGCGCAGTGGTAGCAGTGTGGCAATCATAGAAGATGTAGATAAAGAAGCGCAAAGGTAGCTGCGCCTGATTGTACAAGTAGCAGCAAAAGTGGTACACGATCATACAAGCACACGCATCAGGGTTTCTTGTACATCCGCACTGAGTACCCACCATGAGTGTCCCTCGACCCCAAAAAGCGCTCTCATCCCTTTAACCACAACCCCAACTGCCCCAAATAACTTGCTTTTGGAGATCCTATCTATATTGTTCACAAGGTGGTCGACACCTTCACTGTAGTTGTGCAGGTCGGAAGCCCGTCTCCGCTCGTCTTGCTTGGCGTAGGCCAGCACGGTTGGGACTTGTGTTTGAGGAGCTTGCTTTGCCCTTTTCCCTGGGCTCACAGATGTGGTGTCATGTTGTTGGGCTGAATTACATGCAATGTCTGCAGTGTCGATAGAGCAAGCTGCCATATTCACCTTGAGAGCTGGCCTAGCTCCCCAAGTCAGCCGGGTCGCTTTGCGAAAAGCGGCAAGTTCAAAGACGCACCATAGTCGAGACCTTTTAGGTTCGCTTTGTTCGCTGTGAGATGTCAACCTGTGCATACGTAGAGAAGCGGTTGGACACCCATGCGCCACCAACTCCCAGGAGGAAGAAAATCGCATGTCCACGCTGTCAGAAGCCAGANCCCATGCGCCACCAACTCCCAGGAGGAAGAAAATCGCATGTCCACGCTGTCAGAAGCCAGAAAACTGCAGAAAAGGAGGCTCAAGCGTGGCACGGGCCACCACATAAATAAATAAAAAAACCCTTCAACGCGAAGAAGCCCTCAAGCACGCGGCACGAAGAACTCGCTCAGAGCCTTGCGTGCAGCATCAACACAAGGCGCAGTGGCCTTCAGCTGACGCTTGGCCGCCCTG
>BGNK01006493.1:0-26430 GCA_003297005.1 Symbiodinium sp. clade A Y106 | reverse complement strand
TGACCGACACCCCACATGTAGGGCACTTGTATGTGTGTCTCGACTTCGTTTTTTGGACCACCTCACCTCCTGCGACTGCAAATGTATGCCCGCAGCGGCGACGCGCACTAATGCGCCCAAAAGCAGGACTTGGGGTTTGGGGGTGCCCTCCTACTTCATGCCGCCTACCTGCGCCGGGCCCCTGGGAGCGGGGTCGGCGGCACCGGCGCAGCCCTTCGATAATTAGAATAGGGTTTTGGGGGATACTATACTATAATTACAATGAGGTGCCCCCACGAGATAGTATTGGTAATATATTCTACCGGTAGATTGACCAAAGCCCAAGATGGAAGGACACTATGCCCTGGGTGTTAGGGCTTTTGCTTTTCAGGCCCTGTGGTTTAGGGTTCTTTTCCTCTGTGGGAATTCTCTTGACGTATGGGAAGTTTTCTGAGTTGTGGGCCCTGTCAGGTTCCTCATAATAAGCGTGACATATTCGCTTCAACTCCGCGACGGGTGCCTAATTCGGACAACGGTCCACATTGTGCAATAATTCCAACAACGGCCAACAACCCACGGAGGAGTTGGCGTCTCACCAGGGCGGGATGGTTTCAGGAGTCTGGGGTTAACGGATCCACGTCCTGACAGGAACACTGCCTGAACGCTGATGACGCCTACTAACCACAGACATCGACGCACTGAGGAAGCTCGGAACCCTCCGTTGTCTACTTGGATGACCCCAGGCCCGTAGGTGAGGTAAACCCAGAATCCAAACTGAGGACCTTCGACAGACAATGGGTGTATGGGACTGGGCTGCGATTCCTTCTTCGGATACTTCCTACTTTCAACGCTGCAAGCCCTAAAACGTAAGTGCAGACAAGTTTACTGTATTATGTTTTCTGACACTTCTACATCATAACAACCGAAATACCTGAACACCTGAACCGTCACAGCCAAACACATAAAACGAACACTCCGTACCCTGGTGCCCGAAGCTCTGCTCAAAGGCGTCGTGGACTTAGTATGATATGCTCAATGCCTGCATCCCCGATGTACAGCCCAAATATCCCCGAAACCCTGAAACCTATATGCATCCCCGATGTACAGCCGAAACAAGGCTTACAGTCAGCTCTTTCTGGCTTCCGCGGGGCTCGCTTTGGGCGCAGGCTGAGTCTCCTGCCGGCGGTCGAAACGCTGAGACCCTCGAGACCCCCCCGGGAACCCTAATGAGCCTTCGACTGTATGGGAGTTTCCGAAAACAGGGGTACCTTATTTGGGGGTCCTTGCAATAAGGATCCTACTATTTAGGGTACTATATTAGGGTCCCCTATTTCGGAAACTCCCCGTATATTTAGCTACAGTAGGTATGCTGGGAGGCCCTATTGCAATTCAGGCTCCTACATTACAGCCTCGGCCGCAAGGACACCAAAGCCAACTGGGATCATCCTGGAGACCCAGAAAGATGAAAGAGTAGGCAGCACTTCTATAAAAACTTGGCTTCGCCTTTGAAGCGCCCTACGCCGGACACCCTGATCCTGAAACGCTACACTCTTCAATCCTGAAGCCCCAACATACCAATATACCAACCCTCATCCGAGCTTTTGGGTTTGCTTGAGGTTTCGGGGTTCGGGCTTTTTGTCTCAGGGTCTGGGGCCGAGGGCCGAGGAAAGGTTTACAACTTCGGTTTTCACGCTTTTAAGGGTTCCCGGGCTCAGAGTTTGGGGGTTTAGGGTTTGGGGGTTTGGGGGTTTAGGGGTTTGGGGGTTTGGGGGTTTAGGGGTTCAGGGGTTTTGGNTAGGGTTTGGGGGTTTGGGGGTTTAGGGGTTTGGGGGTTTGGGGGTTTAGGGGTTCAGGGGTTTTGGGGGTTTGGGGTTTGGGGGTTTTGGGGGTTTGGGGGTTTGGGGGTTTAGGGGTTTAGGGGTTTGTGGGTTTTGGGGGTTTGGGTTGCGCAAAAAGCCAGGTTTAAACTTTACAGCCCTGAAGCCCTTACCCTCCTAAGCTCCCGATCCCAAGGGCCAATAAACAACCCATGGCAACTTTAGTTCTCTTGGGTGCTCTTAAAATCTATGAATGGCTAGGACATGGGAGAAGGGCTTTAGGGGTTTGGGGGTGCAGGTTTTGGGGTTTGGGGTGTAGGGGAACTCTTAGCATGTCTTGTGGTTGGGCGCTATCTTTTTGTATCCCTCATGCGACCTTTAGGGTCTGGTGATTTGACGGCCCTAGGGTCCTTAAAGAACCAGCGGAGAAATGTGAACAACCATTGTAGGGTGTTACGGTTTAGCTAAACGACCTCATGAGCAACAAACCATCAAAGCCCTGCCCTGTTCCCGGGGCCTATAAGGCGAAATGTGATCCCCTCTGACACAAAACCACAAGGTGGGCATAATAGAAAGAGTTGGAACAAAGGAGCTCCCTAGTATCTGTAATCTCATTGGGCCTACAATCACCAACATCTTCTCCTGTTCTCCATAAGAGCAAGGACATTCCCACAAAAAGTCGAAACAGCGTTTCTGCACGAGACCCCGATGCCTCAACCTAAAACACCCTTTAAAAATTCTTCTGGAGCCCTTACAACATATTTCTGAACCCGTAGGAAGCAAACCATGAAAACACACTTAGACCACACTCGGTCGCTCAGACGGTCCTGTCCCCAGAGCTTTGGCACCTGAGGTGGGCGTCTGAAGTTTCCACGCTCGCTGGGTGGCGTGTCCTGGGCATGACGGTCTCACGGGTTTGGGGGCAGGGTCTGGGTGTTTTGGGCTCCGAGGCTTTCAAGCGCTTTCCGGAGTTGCGATTTGAGCTTTACGGCTCGAGAGATGTTGCTGACTGTATGCTTGTTTCCGTTGAAGCAGACATAAGTGTGCGTGGGATGAACGGTAGCCGTGGGGCATATGGTGAACACCAACGGCAAAGTTAACAAGGCAGGCCCTTCATATGATTGGAGGTATCCTGCTCAATTTGCACTACACTTGTTGGAAGCAATGACGCAGGCTAGCCAAAGTGGCCGGTGCTTTCAGCAGGCGGCAGAGCTCCGAGATGATGTTCCTGGGCTGCAGCACGCAATCGAGTGGCTTTGGTTTGGGGACTACGGGCGACACCGGTCATAGTAAGTGACTAGTGCAGATCAAAACCGTGAGATCCTACTAACACTCACCAAACCCCTTTGATTCAACGGTCAGGGAATCCCGAAGCCAGAGGACGTACTTCCCAAATTCGCCTGCGCTGAAAGAAAAAACCTTTGCAGCGTCATAACTTGAAACCCTAAACCCCTAGCGCCCAAAGTCACAAGACTAAAGTGCACTTAAGGGGTGTTCTACACTCACACTCGCACAAGGCAGGCAAGGCTCCACACAATCCACCGTATCTCCACTAGGCTCGGTAAGGCATGCCGACCGCAGTAGCAGAAGATACAGTAGCATACAGAATTATAAATACATGTAGCGGCATAAGGCGATCAGAATCACGCCACCGAGGCAAGGGTCATTGCCCACTATTTCAAAAGGACAGAGCTCATGCATGCTCGGCTCATCAAATTCCTATTTTCTGCATGCTTGTACATTATTAAATTCCAGAGCACGTTTGACTGACCTCACCGCGGGCAGCTTCCCAGTGCAGGTTCCCATCAGCAGTGAGTATCAAATCGTCCAGCCATATCCAGCAAAATGCCCATGGTCCAGGTGACATACTTAAGGGGTTTAGGGTTTAGGGTCACTGTCCTATTCTTGACTTCAACCTGAAGGCCTCGAATATAGAAGCCCAAAAGGATTTCGAAGTTTCCAGTCCTGAAGTTGTCCCCCTAGATCTTCCCTGTTTTAGCGGAACAATACATTCCACACCATCACCTTACGCTCCAAATTGTCAAGCCTGTAAGACTTGCACAGCAATAAAACCCTACCAAGCCGGATCAAAGCCTTGTAAAACCCCTTATGAAACTATCACTAAAAACAAACCCTTCATGAAGCCCTGATAAATCTTCTGAGAAACCTCTACGACTCTATCGCAACTGCACGAAAAACGTCATAAGACCCTGTGCAACCCCCTGAGAAACCCCTTTCAATCCTCTTACGGCCCTTCCAAAAACTCAATCAGAACACCACCCCTCGTAGAACCTCGTAGAGCCATTGAAAGAACCTTAAATCCTGAACCCTTATAGGAACCCTTAACCCCAAATCCTCAATAGGAATCCTATACAGCCCCCTTCCGTCGCCGAGGCGCGGGTCCACCAGAGACGGCATCGCGGCCGAGAACTCGGTCGGCCGGTCGTAGCGCGCCGAGTCGGAGCGCGAGGAGACGACGGAGTCGGAATACTGTGCTTCCTGAAAGCATGCTCTAACTGGCAAGTGTATGAAAAAGGTGTACACTTACAGACACCTGTCTATATATGTGTTTGTCTATGCTTCTTGTCTACTTTGACTAGATGGGTACACAATAGATACATACACCACCACATGTAGCAAACATCTACATGTACATATGTATCTTGCATATGATCATGCATACAGTCTACATATGTGCACGTGCATATCTTTGTATTTGTTCTTGGGGTGGCTTAGGCTGTGGGGTTCTTAACTTCTCTTTGCTTCAGTGACTTGAGTGCCTTTTTGATTTAGGTTTTCGGTCTTGTTTTGGGTTTCGGGATTTGCGCTTAGGCCTCCTTCTTGAGGAGGCACGGAACCGGCTTTTTGTGTCAGGTTGAAGGTATTGAATTTGACGCAGGTTCCAGGATGCACCCTGGAATTCCTAACAGCGGACACATACACACATAGATGAGAAGCAACACCTCTCTTCGAAAGTACACGATAGAAGTATTGACATCAAACAACTACATCCATCAGTCAAGTAGTTGTTGGTCTTCATTTATGCAAGTACAGTCTAAGCTGCTCTCGCATGAAACCATTCAGAACATCGGATTGCTTTTCCTCGCAAGAGCAGGATTGTGTGAGCAATCTCTCAAATAGCCAGGCCTCAATGACTCAGGAGCTGAAGCTTTCACAACTCCCGCATACGAAGTGGGGCACCCTGAGCCCTGCACAGACCGTGATGCAGGTGCACCCCAGGCCGAGATTTTCTGTGTGGAGCGGTCGTGGGGGAAGGAGCCCTGACCGACGGAAGCTGCGTTCTGAAGTTGAGTTGGCTGTTCCTGCCGAAGATTATCGGGTTTATAGGGCTTGGGGATCCCAGCCGGTTGAGACCATGATGTTTTCTGGCGTTTCGAACATGGACGCTGCCAGGTTCCGAAGGGTCGAGGGGTCGTGTAGACAAGATCAGTTAGAGAACGGATTCAACTTTCGGGCTTCGGGTCGCTCTTTGCAGGAGTTGCAGGGCCAAGCTGATCTTTATGGCTGAGAAATTCTTCGCTGCTGTGTACTAGGTCCGAGGTGATGTCGCAAAAGGCGTCATGACTGCCTTAGTTTAGATGTCTCGGGCTTGACCACATTACTGACACCTCAGCACCCTCACCTGATGGATCAGGCTTCGTAGTCGCAGTTGGTTGTCCAGCTTGAAAGTTGGTGACTAAGCGTTCTTTACACCCTCAGCTACTCTGCTCTCCACTGCTCTTCATGGTTGAATGTAAGCACGAATAGCTGCATGGGGCTCCCGCAAGATGCAGGTTCAAACGTCCCAAGTAAGCACGAACAATCTGTATCCGGAGTTTTCTCACAGAAAACCACTCGTCTGAAGAAACTGGTGTAGAAAGCAAGGCCGCGCACCAAACTTGAGTGCCATTGCCCACTGCAGAGAATGCAACTGACCCTAAAGCCGAAAACCACGAACTCTAAACCCAAAGCCCTACGAGTCCTACAAGCCCTAACACCCTCAACAACAAAATCCTCAAACTCTAATTCCCAAAATTTCCCAACTCCTGCAACTTCCATGAACCCGCTTTGGAGCGCCTCTGCCTGGGGCATACGCATGGTGCGGCCGGGGTCCTGCAGAGGGGGTTCAAGGTTCCCACGGGTTTAGGTCTGAGCGCGAAAGACTTTCAGGGTTTCCATGGTTTCGGTGCCTTATTGGGTTAACGCAAATGTCGTGAGTACCTTGAGCGCATTGAGGTCTTAGGTAGCTACTTTGAGGGTTTACGGTCGACCTTCCTAGGGTCTGGTTGCCTTTGTTGGTCCCACCCGGCTACGACAAAACCCGCAAGGCGGAAGAAACAGGAGGTTGGGAATCAGCGGCAGCAAGGATAGTCAGAGCTTTGCATCACCACGTCACCGCTCTTGCTCTGCGAAATGCTTGACCCAGACCTTGTGGTGCAAAGCTCACACCTGCCCTCTGTGCTATATGTGCGGCGCGTCTACAGACAGATATCAAGCTCACACCATCGCGCACCTGGGCTCTGGATGGTAACAAATTCTGAAGACTTTACTGTTCCAGTTTGCTTAATGCTCGTCGATCCTAGCCTCAAGCTAGGAGGCACAAGGAAGATTCCTCATTCAGAGGTGACAGAATCTGCGGATGCTATTACTGGAGATAACCTGAACCCCAACCCAGCACCCTAAACCTCTAAGAACCCTGAAACTATAAAGCCCTACAGAAAAAATCACAACGCCTTAAAGCTCAAAAGCCCTGAGCACGAATATCCCCATATATCCCCATCTGGTCCTTGTAGGTTTGGTACTCTAAGGTGCTAGAGTTTGATCCCAGTTGTGTTCAAGTCAAGTCATACTTCCATATACCATAGAATATATTCCTTACTGTACGTATCTGAAAGCTACTCTAAACATAGCCCTTATGCTGCCGCCCGCAAGCCACAGGCCTCGTAGCTGTACTCAGCCATGGAGCCCTGAGGCTATGAGGATTCGGGCTGCTAGCAATAGAAATCAAGTCTTATGGTGGGTGTAGGGCTTGCGGCTTTGGTGTGTAGGGGTCTAAGCTTGAGGTACATATGTATAAATTAATAAACAGTAAAACAAGTGTATATATATAAGGAGTTGAGGATTTAGCTTGATGGGGGTCAGTGTTTAAGGCATCCCTAAACGCCGAAGCCAAGACTGCAGTATGTACTGCACTTGATTTCCCGGTAACCCAGGGCCGCCCAGCACACCCAGAACACTAAGGTCCAGCCCAACACACAAAAACCTGATTGTTTTAAACAGCTGCTAACCAGAACGCAACACTTCGATTCGGATCCCTACTGCAATCTTCGACTTTCTGTCCAGAATTGTATATCCTCTCAACATCTCTTTACTTGAAGGCTTGCCGAACTGAAAGGCCACTCACAACCCTCAGCCGAAAGTTACACACATGCCCTGGGCAAACCTCTACCTTCTCTGTCCCTACGCCTCAGCCCGGAATTTCTGAAGTCTCTACTTCCAGGCCATAGATCTGAATCTAAACCCTAAGCCCAGGCCGCCTCAACAAAAGGGACTTAATCTCACTGGCCCAAAACCCAAGGAAACAAAAGTTGACACTTTCAGAATCGACTACCTTATAAGAACCCCAAAAGTTGAAAAGTTGAGTGTGCAGCCAATAAGTAATGGCCCTAAGGGTTTAGGGTTTAGGGTTCAGTGTTTCCGGGACTTACTGGCTTCGGCGGGCCTCATCGGGATAGCCGCTCCCGTCCGTTTCGTAGCCCGTGCCAGGACTCCAAAGTGACGTCCTCATTGCTCAGTGAGGGCAATCTAGGAACCTGATTAAGAAACCCTGGGCCTATAACCCCAAAATAGTAGGATTCATATAAGGAACCCTAATAAAGGCCCAAGGTTTCTTAATCAGGTTCCTACATTATAGGCTTCTCTCTGGGGTTTCAGGGCTTAGGATCTAGAGGGTCCTACAGTATGAGCTCCCTCAGCCCAAAGAGTCTATCCTCGCATCGTATTCAAGATCGCTCTACAGTTTAGGAGATGTCCCTCGTTGAAGGGGAACCCTCGACCCTCGCTATGGATCTCTACGCCCTGAGCTCTAAAGCCCTAAAGCTTACACGCCGAGGCCCATGGCCGAAGGTGCTTCTGCAACCCTAAATGCGACTTGGGCTGCAGGTAGTCTCTTGAGTCTTGGGTGTGGGTTTGGGGTTTGCGGCTTAGGATTTTGGGGTTTAGGACGTTGTTGAAAAGCAGCGATGTAGGATAGTCTGCCATGATGAACGAACCCTAGACACCCATTACCCTTTACAACCCCTGTTGAACAAGTATGCCGTAAACCTAAAGGGAGCCGACAGAAGTCTTCACAACAACTTTTGCCATCAATTCCTTTGTTCTTCAGGCGGCAGGGGTCGAAACTCACAGGGCTTAATGTAGGGGTGTTGGTCAGTGGGGTATCAGAGTGGTGATAAATTTGCTTATGGTTCACGCCCCTATATTTGAGACTTAAGAGTCTTTGCGCTGTCAGGGTGTAGGGGTAAAGCTTAATGTCAATTTCCGAAGAATTAATCAGTTCAGGGCTTCCATCGGATGATCCCTTTCTCCATCAAGGCTTACAATCCTCCAACCCGCTGACTGGCCTTGCATGACAATCGAACGCTTTAGCCCAGCCCGTTGCCATTGGGAGAAACTATAGTAGACCCAAACACCGCTGTGTGTCCATCTGCATACAGCCATGAATCCATACATACATACAGAACTGGTATGTATGTAGGTATGTATGTGTATGTACCGGTGGCCCTAACACCAAAATCGTAGATCATAAAACACTACGCTCCATGTACGGGCAGGGTTAGCTGAAACCTAAACCCTACCTGAACCTGATCCAACCTTGCTATTATCCCGATGTCACATCAAATTTCATGTCGGTTTGTCGCCTGAAAGCCCTAAATACCCGGAGCCCTATAGCCTACAGATGTCCGATTTAGGGGCTTGCTTTACTCCTCATGCCGAGATGTATGTCGGTATGTGTCTCTTTATTGGCCCCTGAATCCTAAACTCTATTTGTTATATTCTTTTTAAGATCCAGTATTACACTCCTTGATAGGATGCAACCCTGGCGTCTACTCTAGTGCCTATCCAGATGCCTATCCTTTGAACCAAACATCCTCCAACGCCCTGAGCATCGCTCAACCCAAACTGTGAACTCTGCACCCTAAAACCGAATTCCCAAACTGCATACCTTAATACCAAAACCCCACACGATCAGGACTTGCCTCGGTGGCGACAGGCCTCTCCGGAACGACGGGTGCGGGGTTTGGGGTTTAGGTCTAGGTACCAAAGGTTTAACCGGTTGGGTTCTTGCGTGTTCCAGGATTTTCGGGTTCAGTAGCAGTGGGGCGCCGAATACGGATTTTTGCAAATGACCCCAGCTTTTTCGATAAACTCTGAAGGCCATAACGAAACCCTTTTGCAACTGGCTTGCAACATCACGCCAGAACATAACGAACCCCTCAAACCTACCCCAACAGCTTGAAAGCACCGAAAAAATCTTAAACACAAATCCCACAGCCGTCCAAAGCCAGAAATCCCCAGCTACGAGCTTTTGAGGTTTTACTCCCATTCATACCGCACCGGAAATCGGAAGTCTAAACGTCCCAATAACACTGGAACCCTTACGAGCCTGGCGCGCGAGACCCCGAACCTCAAAACCCACTGCTTTCCCCACTCTTCCCTCGACTCGAGGGGCCGCTGAAATCGCTGGCGCTGGCACTCGCGCCTGACGCAGCAACTTGGGACACAAGTAGGGATCCCACGTTTTCCTCCGCACATCAAAAATCCACAAAACTTCAATTCCTAAGTCTTCAATTCAAAAGCCCACCAAACCTTTTCAACACATTGAGCAGCAGACCGTCTCGAAAGGATGGCTTACTGAGCGCTTAGTCTTCAAAGCGTTTGGCCCGCCCTCCTAGCAAACGCGAGGAAGCCGGGAGCCTACCGCTGGCATCTCCAGCCGTGTGTCCTGGGAGTCTTTTGTATGGGTTTTGGGTTTAGCGCGCACAGCTTTTGGGTGTTGGGGTTTGCTCTTCCGAAGTTGCCCTTGGCCCTGCGCCCTGTTCGTGTAATCGGAAGCCGTGAAAGAAGGTTCCTTAATCCATGTGTCATTCGGCCCCTTCCTGCAACCCCAAACTAAACGGTTTAGGAGTTTAGGGCTTTCGGATTCAAAGAGGAGTTGAGTTTCAGGGGTTGGGGTTTAAAGGTTTAAGCTCAATGCTGCACTCAAGGCCCTACGCCGGAAACCATGTACGTCCTGAAGCTTAGGAGGCTATCAAGCACAGCAATCTTTATTTCAAGAACATATACATATATACATATGTACACACATGCATACGCACACACACACAATATGAAATATGTGGTGCGCACACACACAGAGTTCTTTCTGGCTTTGTTTATCTGTTTACTGAGATTTACATCTGCATATACATATACATATATGTATATAACATATGTGTAGACTAACCTGGTTCCACTACGTGTGGAATGGCTTTGGGTCTAGTTCCAGACTGTCCAGACTTATTGAAATACTTCAGCTTTGCGGCTTCGTGCGGTCATGATGTTCTGACACAGGTTAGAGAAAACCTGAACTTTTGTCGCTCTCAATGCTCGCAGGATGCTTTGTTCATTGCGGAGTGTGGAAAGTTTGCTCGACGCCGCCCACACCTGTAGCCCTGGCGCTCACACTCGGGCAATCCAGGCGAAGCATGTGGCTCCAAGTCTGAAGAGTGGCACGGACAAGCTTGGACCCTATTCGCAGTATCTAAGAACTAAGAACTTCAACGAAGTACAGTCGTCGGTTGGTACAACCATTACCCAAAGCAGAAACTCCGACCGCCAAAAGAATGTGCCGCGGGTCCTCCCACAGCCTTGGCACTTGCGGCGGACGTCGGCCCTGCTCACTCGGTGGCAACTCCTGGGAATCGCGTTCGGGCCGTTTGCCTGTAACTATCTCAAAGACCCACAGAACATACAAGAAGACTCTTCTAAGGCAGGCTAGGAACGAAGGTTTGTTGGGCTAGGTCAACACTAGGGATGGGTCTTCAGCACCCTAGTCTGACTTGCTGTATTTCTGAGCCTATATAAAATAACGTACTCGACGAGTCGTCCTGATCCTTCCAAGTAAGAAAAGGCGACCTCCACAAAGCAAGCTTGGTTGCCAAGCTCCGCTTTTTTGCTGAGCTCTCTGGCCCATAGCAAGTACGGGTTAACCATACAGGGGCCATACATCCACAAGTTTTAAGAAAGCATCTAATGAGCGACCTTTCAACAAAGCTTAAACTGAGCAGTTGTGCACCCTAGACCCTGAAGTCTTAAAGCGAGAAGCTGTTGACAGACGATTTTTCCCGAAACCATGGAAGTGAGACTCATCCTCAGAGCCAGGGTCTTCTTGAGGCTCAGTGGGCCAAGGGTAAAACTCCCAAAATCTCAAAATCCAAAGCCCTACAATTCCCAAAACCCTAGAGCCACAAAGACCCTAAACCCTAAAGCTCCAACACCCCAAAGATGCTCTGGGCGAACTCGAATTTTGGTCCCAAATGGTGTGTATGGTACCTCACTTCACTAACGGCTCAAAGCGCACAGCAAGTGGGTCATGTGTCATAAAAACGTTTACAAGTTCCCTAAATTGACATGGTGATTGTGCGAGCCTTACTTTTTAACCTTTGTATGGGGTCAACAGACCCTGCAACTAGAATCAACCAGAAACCCAGCTATCTGTAGATGGGGTGACTAGACTACAGTCATGTGGGCTCACACAGTGTGTAGGTTGTGTGTATATAATATTGCTATTGATATATTGCTTGTTTATATATTTTCATTCTTCTTCTGATTTTAAAGCTTGACGACAGTCGCATTCCCTATTATGGGTAAGTGGTTTTCGAGGGCTACGTCGGCGCCAGACATGTTTCGGGCCTTGATTGATAGTTGGTTTCCCGTTTTGCACATTTCTTGTTCTGATGGAAGAACCACCCCAGCACACTCCAAGCTAGTCAACAATAAATTCGCATAACAGGTTCTATGAACCGAAGCTGACACTTTAAACCCCAAAGCCTCTTCAACTTATAAACTTACATGTAAACTACTACCCCTAGGTTAGTTTTTGCATCTTTAACTTCTCACTGGCCCCAAACCCAAGGAAATAAAAGTTGAAACTTTCAGAATCGACTACCTTGCAAGAACCCCAAAAGTTGAAAAGTTGAGTTTGCAGCCAATAAGTAATGGCCCTAAGGGTTTAGGGTTCTGGGTTCAGGGTTTACGGTTTAAGGGTCACGCTCTTACAAATGCCGAAGGATCGCGCCTCCACGGGCTCTGGGATGACCGCTGGCGCCTGAAAAGGACACCCACAGCATCCTATTGAAGTCGATATGGGAGTGTCCGAAAATAGAGGTACCTTATTTGGGGGTCCTTATAATAAGGATCCTACTATTTAGGGTACTATATTAGGGTCCCCTATTTTCGGAAACTCCCATATTCATAGTTATCATTACTACTCTACAGGCCCTTGCATTATTTCTGATCCCGGAGGTTGAACGTCAAATGTTTTTTGCCCCGCATGAAGCTAGGGCTCAAAGAGTTACACGGTGTGGGAGGCTTCAAAAACTTTAGAGATGCGAAGAGCAGGACCAGAGCCGAAGCTGGACACTATTGAGGTTTAGGGTTTCGAGGTCATGGTTGCTCCATAAGCTCCCGAATCCCCTCTTGAGCCTCCAAGATTCCCCTAAGCCCTCAATATCCCCCACCAGCTTAAGGAAGCTTCTGCCTTAGGCCTACTACAGAAGCCTGAGCAAGTAGACGAGAGGTTTTGGCAGTTTCTGCTCCAAAACTGTTTTAATGCTTTAGTTCAAGGAACCCTAAGAACTCGCTGAGTCTGACTCATTCTTCAGTCCCTGTTTCTGAACAGTGCCTCGACTGCGTCCTGGGGTTGTGCAGGCTCCTGGCACGTCTTTTCGGATTCTTGTTAGAACTGACGTAAAAATACCAGAGCAAGGAAACACGATTCTGCATGATATGATCATAGTATGGTACAGTAGCTTAGGTATTAAGTCTCTGAACCAAAAACTCAGATAAACGTCATGATCCTCTTGGCACAAAGGCCACTGGGGGGGAAGAATTCCACGAACCTTTCACTGTGAGATCCTCATCTGTGTGTATGTATACATATATATATATATAGATATGCATACACACTTAGGTGAGTGTACCCAGGTGTATATATACAGATACACATGTATGTGTGTATACATATATATATATATATACACATATATTCATATAATATGAGTATATGTTATGCATCAAGATGTGAGGTCTTCTTCCCCGGAGCGAGGCTTAGGCAAACTCTGGGAAGTCCGCCGACTGATGAGTAGTTGTACATGCAACAGACTACGGCGAATACAATTGTATGTTTTTGATAGCTAGGGTTTAGGGTTTAAGGGTTTGGGGGTTTAGGGCACGATTAAACACTTCTGGGCCAACATATGTAATGAACGTAATGGAAGAGTTGAAATTGCCCAGTGTAGAATTTACATGCCGATCAATCGTCCAGCGCAACACCAGGACTTGACAGACACAGCCGAGAAACCACATGCGAGGGATTTCAGCTCCATTCCACGGAAACATGCACAAACCTGTGAAAACATGCGCAGGTCTGACGAGAATGCCGATAACATCTTGTGTGCACAAGACCTTTGAACACCATCCCAGAAGTCCGGATGACAGCATGCAAAAGCCGGAGAAGAGAAGCCTAGACAGGTGGGAATAAGAACCCCCTAGAGGAACCTTAGACCACTATAGCAGGCGATTGCATGCAATGGCGACAGGCTGGCATAAGGGTCGTTCCTTAAGTTCCAGGCTACAGTTTTCTTTTCAGTGCGTCAGCAGGATCCCACCAAATCAGGACCATAGGACAGCCATTCTGAAGCACTCTCGTCTTTGTTGCCCGCAAGCCTGCATACATGAAACATACTGCTAGATAGCTCCATTGGGATCGATAGAGATTCATACAGATAGTAGCTCTAGGTTTCCCAGTAAGCCCTAGAAAATGCAGGTAACCCGCCCATTTTTCTAACATTCAGACTTGTTGCGAAACGAAAATATTGTGCGACCTAGTTCAGACCGAAAGACTGCAACGGCGGTCAGATTCTTGGAAGCCTGACCCCCCAGACAATACAGGCTCTGTGTTTCGGCAATGAGCAATGTAAGCCTGAGCAAGTGTAGGGTTCATTGTTGTTGTCTCTATGCTGAAATAACACCCCCCCCCTTCCCCAAACCAACAAGCCGACCAGCCCCTATCCAACTATCAATCCCCCCCCCCAATGCTAAACCATGCTAAACCCAAACCCGGCTATCACACCTTCGTAATCCAGTCTAAATACTGAGTTCAACATGATCCATGGTTCAAGGACTTTGCAAGGCAGGCCTGCGGTAGCTCGTCGCTTGCCACGGGAACCTGGAACGGTGATGTTCTACACTGGGAGGCAGTGTCACATCGGGTTTTAGAGTTTCGGGTTTGGAGCAGCCCTCGAAATGTGCTTGTAACTCCAAAAACTTCTAATTCAAGGAATGTCGAAGTAGTTGAGGAAAAAGTGGGAGGGAGGAGGTCCTTCGATTACTAGCAACTGTTCGGGTTCACAGGATGTGTGTCCGTATGTGCCGCATGTGCATGTGTGTGTGTGTGTGCGTGTGTGTGTGTGTGTATTTTTTTTGGACTCGTGCATGTTTCGGACTCAAAGCAACACGGTGCAATTCAGGCTCCTACACGGCCATCAAGTTTTTGACTTGGCTGTTTGTACTCGAGTTTGCCTGGGAAGGTGTCAGCTACTTGCAGGGCTTCGAGTTGAACGGCTCAGGGGGTGCATGAGTGTACCTGCGAGGAAATTCGACAAGATGTTCGGGGGCCTAAAGCCAAGAGCCATAATGCCCCTGGCATGCGAAACCCTGTAAACTTCAAACAAATTCAGAAACCAGCCCTCGAACGCTAAAGCGTCAAAGCCAGATCCTTCACGGATGCACGAAGACTTCAGGGGCAGATGCCCCGAAGCCAACACCCTGACCAATACCACGGCCCGGGCTTGTGGTTCGCTGCCAGGAGCACTGGGTGCCTGAAGGGCAGACAAACCCAATGAAACTTGGAAGTTCAAGCAGTTAAAGAGTTAAAGGGTAGAGTTTCCCTTAACCCGCAACCCTCAAACTGAATCTGGAATCTCCGAGCCCTCAACCCGAAACTTTTAATTTTAGCTCGAAGCCCTCAGCCTCAAACCCTAAAGCCTCGCAAAACGAAGAACCAAACCCCTTTTCTGTAAGTATACTAGAGGCGGCCTCCTTGTCAAATCCGTCATCAAGCCCTCTAGAGCTTCAAACTCCGAGCAACATCTTATGACAGCCGTGAAACTTAGTCTTAATCAGAGGGCGTCCAGCTCTACGGCCCTTCATATTTTCAAAATGGAACGTGCAAAGTGATTCGAACCATGTTCTAGTATATGTATAGCGGGAACTATTGTGCCTGTTTCGTCGAACCTTCCAAAAAGTCAGAACTACGCAGAACACCCGACACCCCAAAACCAAAAAGAAGACGCCACAAACAAGCCCAGAACCACCACCGTTTTCTGGTGGGTCGAGGCCCAAGCAGGATGTTCACTTGCCGGTGCACTCGGCACCTGAGGAGTCGTCAAACACCTTTGAGCCTTTGAGGCATACGAGTTTTGTTTCGGTGCGTATCGGTGTGGCTGCATTGGTATTTCGAGCAGGGTTCGACAGTACACTAGAGCGTACCTAACAGATTCCATATATGAAGGCCATGAGGGGACATAACAATTACAGACTAATGATGCAAACCTGATGATTTAATTTTGGGGTCCTTTAGTTTGTGACAAGCCAACCAGCCCCAAAGAGCCCCCTCAAGGAAAACGTCACTGAATACTCTTCATACAACCGAAAGAGCTTTTGGATACTTTCAAAGCACACTACAACCCACTAAAAAAACCTTGAGCCCTATAAAGATACCAATCCTACAGCTTAAACCGTAAACCTCCGAGGACGTCTAAAAGACTTTCAACAAAACCGGGGCCCTGACAGGATGTTCACTTCCTGGGATGCTTGGCACCTGATTCAATGAAGGGATGAAGTCTGAGATATCTTACAGAGTGCGGGCAGCAATGCGGCAGCAATCAAGATTATTGTTGTTGGCACTGTCGGCTCATAATTATAATCTGCGGAACTGTAATGCGCACCTCAGAGCTGCAATCTTTCTGCTGAGGCCCCAATGGAACTACATTAGCATCCGATGACCTACACACCAGCTAGAACCATATTCCACTCAGCAGCAAGGTCCCTGTAGTATGCCCTGGACCCTCGTGAAACTATGTTCAAAGACGGGTTGAAGTTCTTGAGGCCTGAAGCCTACCTTAGAACCGGAACTGAAGACTCTTGGTCCCCTGCGGCGGGATGTCCGCTTCCTGCTGCGCTTGGTGCCTTCGACGTTTCAGGGTGTTTACGTTACATACGGTCTTAGCTTGGGCCGGGCGGGGGCGGGGCAAGGATTGGGCAAATCCCCCACTGCAGCGGATGCTACGCGGGACATCGGTAAGTTGTCAGGGCTTTAACCCCCCACAAAGGGTTTGCAAGCGGATTGAAGCCGGGTTTCGGCTCAAGGGTTTCCGGTTTATGTGGGTGCGGGTCTTGGGTTGAGGGCCTTGATGGTGGTGTGTGTGTTTTGGTAGCAACAGATTTGTGATTTGTGCCAAAGAAATATACATATGCATACTCACAATACTGTCAAAAGTGAAGGGGTGTATAAAGCTATTTCTGAGAGCCCCAAAGACCTTAGGACTGAACTCGGCTACGGCCCATGTTCGGAGGCGACACTCAACTACCTCCTAACCTCAATTAGTCACCCAAAACTCCCTTGGCGGCCTAAAGACAATTAAGGACCCCATACTTTCATCCTTGGTAGCGGAGAATCAGACCGCACCCTCCCGAACAAAACGTCCTAAGCCCAAAACGGCGTCCTACGGCACTACTAATTACGTAGCGGTTCTGTGTCGAGGTTGCAGAATCCAACAGCCTTGCCATCAACCCGGGCCCTACATCATGAGCAGAAGAATCCCTATCAAAAGGAACCCCAAAGGCGAACTGCTTCCCTCAACCTGTTCGCTAAATCCAGGCCCCCTAAACTCCGGAGCATCTTTCCCAGTCTATGAATCCATCTTCCCCCCATACACCCCCATAGAGGTTGCTCAATCCTATATGGGTCCGAGTGGTTAACTATACAGGAATACCTTCCAGTCCCTGTCGAACATACTCTAATTCACCCCAACACTAACACCCTATGTTTAAGGCCCGTGTCATAGACCCTGCTAAAACATGATAAGTCCCCATATAATACCATGTTATTAAAGCCCTCAGAACCGCAGTGGGATTATTCGGGCCATGTCCTAGATACCTACTATACTGGAACTCTGGGCCCCGATGCAGTGGGTCCATGTTCACTCCCCGGCGCACTTGGCGCCTTCTGCGCTTGAGGCTCTAGGCTTCACGTTCACAGGGGGCTAGGGTTGGGCCTACAGGGCTAATGGTAACTTTTGTGTTGAGTGCCTTTTTTGAAACTACGGTTAATGACTAAGGGTTTACGGCTTAAAGGGTGTAAGGGTTCATGGAGGGTTTGTAGGCTTGGTGATTCGGTCCTATAGGGGTTCTCCCAACCCCCCCCTTGCGGTATTTAGAACTTTGGGTTTACGGCTTTTGCCTCGTAGGCTTAAGGTGGTTTATGTTTTGTCTGTTGAGCTTCGGGTTTCGGCTTTTCAATCCGAACCCAGGATTTTGCCATCCTTCTTACCTCGTTGGTGGAGTTGTGATACGCTGGGTCATGGTTGATCTGCCGGCCGCTGCTGTACATGATCATGAAAAGTCTGTATAGGATTCTAGAAGAAGGACCCCGAAACAGTAGTCCCAAAAAACCCTCAAGCTGATTGCCCTCCAAACCAGAATTTCAAAAGCACCTCAACCCAAAACCCTGCGCCAGCGCCAAAGGCCTCATCCGCAAGCCTAAAACTCGGGTTCCTCCAGCCAACCCAAGACCTAAGTCCTAGATGGGAAATACAGTCCAAATATGTCCAAATAAACTCAAACCCGAAAAATACAATCGAAATCCTGAACCTGCGGTGTCAACCACGACAATACCTCAAACTCAAGTGCTGTCCCACCCCGGCGCCCTGGCAGGTAGCTCGCTTCCGGGTACGCTGGGCAGCTTTACGGTTTAGGGTTTAGGGGGGAAGTTTATGGTACCTTATCCCAAATCATCCGAATCGATACAAAAAGGGGCCGGCTGTGCATTCCTAGGCAGTCAGGGTCGCTCGCAAAACCGGGCTTGTCTCTCCACGCCTCCGGGACCACATCGCTAGGCACCGGAGTGGGCCTGGGCTTCAAACTTCAGTGAAACCATCAGCCTGCTTAGGATAATGCAGGGGCCTTAATAATTAGAACAGGGTTTCGGGGATTCCTTGTCCCAAAACCCTATTCTAATTATTACGCTCCTGCTAAGGCTTGAGGGTCCTGTGGGGTTTTGGAAGCTGTGGCTTGCTCGTTGCTCAACCCCCCTGCTCCATGGAATTCAGGCCCTAAAGACCCTTTTAACAAGAGCCTGCGGCCCTAAACCGCAACCCCAAACCCTACTCAGCAACAAACAACGAAAACATCCGTCATACAATGTCCAGGCTGGAATCCGACATTCTTGCGTTTTGGAGACCGGAGAATGGCACACCCCGAACACCCCCGACCCGCAGGCACCAAGCCGGAACGACCTGAGCCTACGTGCAGGCATCCTCGTCCTATGCCCATCCGAAACCCAGAAGCTGAAATCTCGATCCCTCAAGCGCCCCAGGCTCCACTTTCTTACTAATCTGCCCTGTACTTTCGACGGTGTTGGGTTCGAGGGTTGGCATGCGGGCTGCAAGATGTAGATGTGAAAGGCCGGCAAGCCGCAAGCCCCAAACAGCTCTAAGCTCGAGAAAATTAGAGTCCCAAACTTCAGGCCCAAACTCTAGACTTTCTATACTAGACCCCTTTCCTGAGACCCAAAGCGGCCCAAATCCAAAAACGCTGCAACTACTGGGAGCCCTCATGTAAGCAGCAAGCGCAGCCGCCGGAGCTGTCTCAAGCGCCGTGACCCCATGATGCCTTGGCTGCGGCCGGGTTTTTTGAAGACCTAGCCGTTAAGGGTCTATGGGGTTGTATAGCAGGGATTTTTAAGGGTACTATGGGTATCTACTACATGGTTCGCTTTACAGGGGCGGTTCCTAGTATATTATACTGCAGTTATGAGAAGGAGCCCCCAAATAGTATTGGTAACTCTTTAGGCCCCCCGTACTATACCCCCCTTAGAACCATAATAAAAATAGTCTTTTAATATTCTCTTGGGTTTTATATAAACAAAATAGCTTTCGGCCCCCTGTAGTATGTTGTCCATTGAGGCTCCAGAGCTCTGGAGGAGCCATCCTTCCTGTCCCTTCTCTTAGGGGCTGAGTACCCTAGGCCAAAAAAGGTTAACTTTTTCAATTATGGTAGGGTGATATAAACCCCAAAAGGTTAAAGGTTACCTACTCAGCTACTAAGTTCTACAATTTTACATCAAGACAGAAACAGAGGGGTAGGGAGTTCTGCTGCTTGTCTAGAACCGAGACTGCCGTGGGCCCACGTCCAACTCCTAACAGTTGGAAAGTGGAGAATGTCTCTTGTACTTTCAGTTCCCGAAGGCAAGATCATGGCCCAACAAGCACGTACACGAAGAGCAACCACTCAATATAGGGGCCTGGACAGCTGAAACTACTACAGCATGGTACCCATCAGAAAACAGTATTGATTAGATATCGCGATCACTACATCAAACAACCTGTTGGTAAAGTGGCTCTTCGGCTGCCGACCCTGGCCCTCCAATGGCGGGTGCCTGATGCGATGCAAGCAATGATTTAGGGCGGAGGGTCTGGGCCACGCAATCTGCCGTTCTAGTTCCGATTTCCGGTCTGTTCCCTCCATCCCCCACACCTGCAGAAACGTGACTCCTTCCTTGGAACCAAGCCCTATGGTGACTCGACTCGCTCCTACCATAAACTCAAAACTGAAGCAAACCCAGGACCCAAGAATACAGTTTGGAAATGTGTTCTCGGAGAAAGGAGGCCGTCTTGGTCATAAACCTTGAAACATTAAAGGTTGCTCCTAGCCCAAGACAAAAAACCTGTAGCTGTAGAGTTTCCCAGTTGTGGGGTAACCTGTCGTATGTCCAGGTTTAAGACCCACCTGACTTCACAAATCCGAAACCTTCCGCCTTCAAACCCTAGATCGGATCTTGGGTCAACATGGTGTAAGCCAAAAGGGGGGTTAGTGATGAAGAATTGTGGGGCAGATCGTTTGACTATAATTATGTCGGGCGTTCAAGAACATACTATTGCGAGTCATTCAGACCGATAGTGCCCCACACCTGCCCGGCGTGGGAGATGTGCTCGCTTGGCACGGGAGATGTCCTGAGAACGAGGATTCCAGGTGAAACAAACTTCGTAATACCAGGCGTTTGAGAGTGGTTGATGTGGGTAGTCGGCTCCTCGAACTGTGCCCAGCAAATTTGCAGAGGCTTGTCTAGCAACCATCATAATCGAATCATGGTAAGTACAGCGTTTAGGGCTCTAGAGGTCTTACAGTATGGTAACCCTCCCAAGACCCTGAAATGCAGTGGTTGCCGTCTTTTGGCCACCCTAGTTTCTTCCGGTGGGATCCTTACCACAAACTAGCGGGATTATCCAGGAAAAGGAGCTGCAATCCATCGTGCAGGTTGGGCATCGTTGCCGGAAGCACCAACTGAGCTTCTGACGAAGCCACTGGTGCTGGCGTCACTGTCTCGCCGGGCTGCCTAGGGAGTGCATAACAGTGGTCGGAACACCTAGCCACAAATCTCTATGTTTGATGCCTCTTTGGTCGTCGTAGCACTATGATTCAGTCACCCATACGCAACTGTAGTATGCTTCCCCTATACCCCTCTATATACCTCTCATGTTGTAGCATCTGGACTCTAGACTCTAAACCTAGAAACATGAGCTGTGCGGAATCCGGTGCTCTTCATACTATAGGGCCGCACTAGGTCTAACTGAGGCGGTCGGAGTTGCTACACTATACAGATGCGCAGGAACCTAAACTGGAGCCTAGCTGAAACACGGGTTTCGTAAGAGGGCTTGTCCTTACACTTTAGTAGGAGAATCAGCAGGGCCCCATACCTCGCCCGGTACAAGGAATCCCGTAACGGAAATGGATGAATCGAACTGGGCATTTTGTGAAGGTCAACCCTGCCTGCCAACACTTGCGAGATTGGATCCAAGAAACGGTTTGGAAGCTACCATTTCGGAATACGGAACCCAACCAAGATATCTTAGGCTGGATCGGCTCAAACGCTCTGTCCTGAAGACTTGGGCTTAGGGCAAATAAACCCTGAACCTGGACTACTTCGACAACTTTAACCCAATGAAGGCTTTCTTAGTTGTTGCTAAGCTGCTAGACATTTCCAGTCACAGGGTGATAACACGTAGCTGACATCGCATTCCGGAGATGAGTCATGCGGTGCCGCAATGCGGCTCAGCCTCAGTTAGGGTTGAGGCTACTCTCACATAGGTTTCTTTGCATTACATGCCAGGTAAACCCTGGTAAAACTCTTCTAGAACCCAAAATGAAGCCCGAAAGCTTCTGTCGATAGGTTTGGAGGCTTCTTTTAGGGCAGGCTTCGGCTTGCCGCCCGTAAATCCGAGCGCATCAAACATCTAGCAGGTCTAGGAAGTTTCAGGCGGAGATCAAGGCCCCGGGAGGTTATGAGTATTAGAGTCTCAGATCTTAGTAACAGTCATAACTGGCATAAACCCACTATAATTGATTGAGGACACACGCACACACACCCCTTCACAGCGAGGTGCAGAGCCGCAGATCCCGGTGCAGAGACGGCCGGTGCCTGCATGAGCTGGGAAGACGGAGGGATGCCATCTCAGCCAGGGGCTTAGAATTGTGCGAGAACTCAATTTCCTCGGGGCCCTGAGATAAGAACCGTGGAAGGCACCCGAAGCAGTCGGACACTTGTAAGCAGCTGAACATTAACTCTTGCCTCCTGATCCCTAGTCACTGCACGCTCACCGCACGATTCCTTGATGTTTATAACCTCATCGCTTCTTAGGGCATTTGCTGATGCAGCGTGGTGTTGAGCTTAGGATTTCCCAAGTTAGTGATACCGTCCTAGCACTGAACTTCGGCGCTTCAGAATTTCAGTGCCCCCCCAATGCAGTTGAGCTTTGTGGTTTTCGGACATTTAAACGTTACATCAACCGAACAGACCAGCAACCTGAGGATCTCGAATCCCGGCATCGGTTTGGGATTTTGCGGGTTCACGGCATTGGGGTTTAGGACTTTTTAGGGTCGCTTAGGGCTTCAGGGGCTCAGCTTGGGTGCTAGGGTTTACTGCTTAGAACCACAGGGCTTCCTGGGCTTAATTTCTTCCGCGACCACGAGCCAAGAAACCCAAACAACGAAAAGGCCCCGATGTATGCCCCTCCGACACGAGGCCCTCAATATTCCGAGCGCTACCAAAACAACTTGCCAAGCTCCAAAGCGAAGCAAAACCTTGAATCTTACATGCGGAAGTCCCGAACGCAGTCCAAACCTGAGACCCACCGAAAATATCTGTTCGCGAGGCACCTCCGGAGTGATCCACTCACTCGGCACCTGCACCTCTCTTGGCGATGACCTGAACATCTCCCCGGGTTCTCGATCGTTGGGTCTTCTGATTTCCACTTGGAGGATAACTTCGAGGCTTTCGACGCTCACACTCGCACACGGCAGGCAACTTCGAGGCTTTACAGTAGGGTTTAGGGACACGTAGGGTCGCTCGGGCGTGTGCTTCCAGTTTCGGGCTTAGTTTTGAGATCCGGGGCCTGGTGCTCAGGACCGAGCGCATCAGGATGAACATCAAAGTGTCGACTTTTCTCGTGTCCAGGAAACAACGGCAACAGAAAAAGAATAACTGCAAGGGATTCAGGGGACGTGAGTGTTCCACTAGAACCTCGCATCCAAGAGAGCCCTGCTGTCCGTCGAAGGCACTGTGCCTGAAATCAGATGGCAAAAAGCCACCTCTAATCGAAGAGATGTTCCTTGCTTTCAGGGCTCCCGGACTCTCTGAACAGCCGGCATATGCCGGAGAGTTTCAAGTTGAAGTTTAGACCTCAAAGCTTGGGGCTTCAAGGATCGAAGTTCGACCGATGCTGTGCTCTGCTCTTTGCCAGATTCTGCTAATGTAGGAACCTGATTAAGAAACCTTGGGCCTATAACCTCAAAATAGTAGGGTTCACATCGGGAACCCTAATTAAGGCCCAAGGTTTCTTAATCAGGTTCCTACATGAAGCCAGCAAGTTGATCATGACTCATGCCCTCAACTCCGAATGCTGAAGTCCTTCATGTCGCCTCACATTAACTACCCAGACAGACAAGTCTGAGCTACAGTAGAGACGGCCTTCGATTTCAGCCACAGCACGCGAGAGGGCTTGCCCGAATGCATAGCTCAGTTGCTGAGTTCATAAGCCCCAAAAAGTTTACACTTTTTGTTTTATAGTGGGTAACATTATCCCAAAAAGTGTAAAGTGTATCCACTCAGCTACTAAGATAGGGTGTAAGCCGCAACCCCGAGCCGGGAATTTCAACCCTTCGGAAAACTGAAGCGAACTGAACCCTGAAGCCCTGACCCCCCAAAGCCCAAGGCCCTGGCGCAACAGCAGTTGCAGGCTCCTGTGCAAGGGGGGAACGAGACGTAGGAGTGGACTTGAGGCTGGCAAGGATTGACTTCGGCTCTCAGTGGATCTGCGTAGATATAATGTAGCCCGGAGGCAGCAGCAGTACATTGCATTTCAGCTATGACGGCCGACAAGCAATCTTCAAAACTCTGCTGATTCTCCGGATAGCACCTGCATTGCTCCGGGACCGTACTGTAAGCCCTAAACACCAAAGACGGCAACCTAAACCAAATGTCCACCCTAAAGCTGCCTCGCGATCCTTTCCTTAATGTTGCACCATGCATGAACCAGTTGTTTACCCCAAACCCCACAAAACAATAAGGCCACTATCCCAGACCCCAAACCCTCGAACCGCTGCTAACCAAATACTACGTTACTACGAATTGCAAACCGTTTCATCCTGAACCCCTAACCCTACAGCCCAAACCTGCAAAACCCCTAGAGCCTGAACCCGATGCCTCTTTCTCGGCCACGGAGTGGAGGATGTCGTGGACGACTGTCTCACCAAGGCGCCCTGCAGGCTTCACGCGGACTTTTCAGAAAGCTCCTTGGGTTGAGTTCGACGCTCACACTCGCACAAGGCAGGCAAGGCTCCACATAGTCCATCGTATCTCCACTAGGCGAAATAACACTCCGCCACAGCCGACCCGGGTGTCGGCGCTCACACTCGGACAATCCAGGCGAGGCATGTGGTTCGGAGTCTGTTGAGTGAAAAGGCCCTAAAGGGAGCTGTTGAGGAATCCCATACTAAAGCATCCATAACAAAAAACTGACTGTGCAATTGCAGTGCCTCCCTTTAGGGGTTTGGGGTTTGGGGTTTAGGGTTTAGGGGTTTAGGGTTTCGGGGTTTAGGGCCTACTCCGGCTCGTGCAAGATGAAGACACGGCTGACTGCTGCTACAGCTTGTGTTGTGCAACATGGATTTAGGACGAAGGGCTTCTATCTCAAGGTTCAGGGTCTCTCAACCGCACACACTTTGGGGCTGAGAGGTCTGGGGTTTAGGGTCTTGGGGTGTATCATGGTCTAGGGCTTCAGTTTGGAGTGATTTTTTCCCCTCCTACCTAGCAAGGACAAAGCCCGCAATGCAGGGGTAACTCTGAAGCAACAGTTTGGAGTGATTAAAACTTGAGGCTTATAGGGAGATGGAGCCACCCCCCCCCTGACCGAAGTCCACGGACCCTCAATCCAACAGCTCTACCACCCGACATCTCGAACTCGCACGTCCCAATGATCAACTCCCAAACTCTCCACCCTAAACTTGCATTCCTACGTACTCAAAATCCCAAAGCCCTGCCTTCGTGGACCTCGCTGTGCGAAGCACTGACCACCTGGGGCGCGCTGGAGGGCTTGCCTGTAAAGGAACCCCTTAAAGGAACCCTTACAGGGATTCTTGCCTTTTTAGGGATTCAAAGGTGTTGGGTTTAGGGTTTATGAGGGATTCAAAGGTGTTTGGTTAGACGGGGAATCCGTAAGACCTCACCACCGCACTGAGCACCCAGGCCCGAAAATGTAAACCCTGAACCTTGTTGGACAATTTGTAGGGCACAAGTATCTCTTTCAATCCTACACAAAAGCCGACTGCACAGCCCAGAATTCCAACTTCTTCCGATCGGAACCCACCCTTCGGGGTTTGGGGAATTTGCGGATCAGAGCAATGGAAATACTAACCCCGAAACCCATGTCGATCCTCAACTAAAAGCGGTTTGCTAATGTTTGCGAGCTTGGCGTTGGGCGCTTCTGGGGTGGGGGCGGTTCAGTGTTGAAGTTTGTGTAGCTCGAACTGCACAGGCCCCGCAATGTCGAGTTTCCCATACCATCCAAAGCCGAAGCCAGTCCATTATGTTGAGCTTCGGGGCATCATGCCGTCTGCATGCGAAGCCCTCAAACTGCTAAACCTAAATACGAAGCCGTCAAGAAAATCACGGTCATAAGCTCCAAGTCTACACCCGAGGCCGTAACATAAGCCCGAAACCTCACACCGCAAGACCCTGAATTCCAGACTGTAAAGTAAACCCTGAAGCACCTGAGATCTGAACCCAAATCCGGAAACCCTGAGCCCACAGCCACCACGCCTTCTCACTAAAGCCACAACTAAAGCCACAGTTCTGCAACTCGAAGGTTCTCAAACCTTCAACCCGGAATTTCGAAAGACCCCTCCCCCACAGAAAAGCACGAACTAAGGCAAACAAACACAGACAATAAACGTGAAGAAACCATAACACCTTGGAAGTCCCAGACCACCTCCTCATGATCTCCTGCATCCTGCGAAGGTCGTGGTAGCAACTGCTGTGCCGGGAGATCTGATGTGGCTGTCCTCAGGTTTCGGCGATCACAACTCGGGGACAAATCCCCAGGCGAGGCGGGAATCAGTTATGAGGTTTCGGGATTTCAGTGTTTCTCGGGATGCTTTTCGGAACTTTTGCGATTCGGGTTTCCGGGGTTTACAGCTTTCTCCCATGTTGAGACAGGAATGATGGCACGAATAGTAAGAGCTCTGGTGTACTCGTGCCTTCGAAGAAGCAAGTTGTTGTTAATTTCCACTACGGTCAAGATAAGGTAAGGCAAGGTGCATGCATGCATCTGACCATGCGTGTATGTGTATGTGTGTGTAAACAATATGTATATATGTATGCTTATGCATACAACAAACACATCCGCGCACACACACACACACCCACACACACACACCCACACACACACACACACCCACACACACGCACACACACGCACACGCACGCACACACCCGCACGCACGCACGCACGCACGCACGCACACACACGCACGCACG
>BGNK01006492.1:1993-24774 GCA_003297005.1 Symbiodinium sp. clade A Y106 | reverse complement strand
GGTGGTGGGGTGGGCGGGTCTGGAAGGTTTCCGCTGTCCGCGACAAAGTAGTTTAGCGCTCCACCAATTCAGTCTTTTCTACCTATGTGAACATGTCAAAAATACATGAATTCCTTGTGCTGGCCACAGATTTTGCAAGTCTGTATTTCCACTACATGCCAGAAAAGACAGCGTCAAATAAGGGCCGTGGGCCTACTACTACTACTACTACTACTACTACTACTACTACTACTCCGGTTTCTGTACTACCAATGCTCGTGCAGCAGTAGCCGTCGTGCTGGCAGTGGCTTGGCGGTCATCGTATCTTGCATTAGCAAGACCTCCAACATGATTAATAGCAGCATGATGAATACCGCTAGCCCCACTCTTATCAATGTGCGTTTCCACCTGACAGCTGCCAGTGTCGCCGTGGTCCTGGGGCAGTCGTACTCCTAGTCGCCGTACAGCAGCATCGCAGTTGCAGGTGTAGTGGCACATCTGGTAGATGAAGTAGCGGTAGGGGCGGCAGTAGTAGAAATAGTAGTGGTAGTCATGTCAGAAGAAACAGCAATAGTTCTGCTAGAGACAGGTCAGTTGATGGAAGTCCTGCCTAGGATGACGACGAGGACAGTGACCCGCTGCCCAAGCGACTCAAGCCATCGCCTGACCTCAGCGAAAACAGCACCATTGGACTTCGGCAGCAGCTCCCACCAGGAAATCAGCCAATGTGCTGCATGAAGATGGCTTCAAGAACCCCAAGTTGTGCAGCAGAAACAACTCCTTCAAGACTCCCCTTCTGACCAATGAAGATTTCTTGGAATCCGTAAGAGTTTTGTGATCTGGCGAGCGAGATCTAGCGACCCAAGAAAGTCTCAGAACGTGCATGAAACTTGAAAAAGCTGAACGGAGTCCGATGCCGTCGCCGGAAAACTCTTGTACAAGTCTGGATTTCGTGGAACTCAAAGGGAACAGTGGTTATACCGCAGGCCGATGCCAAACCGACGACCAGTATCAGAGCAGTCTGCAGTGTGCTTGCCAGTCTCAGCAAAGGTGCACATGTGGCGACACTCCCGCGCCACGGCCTCGAGACCACAACGCTAAAACTTACAAACCCTATAGACGCCTTAAGCTTAAGCCTCAAACCTGCAGCCGAGAGCGCGAAGGCCTTCGATGTCCGGGCTTGGCTCGAGGGGAGCGTCCTTGAGAACCCCAGGCGTTGAGGTTCTGGGCCCCCGGCTTTGAACGATGGCTGCGGTCCTGGCTCCAGCTGTGGCACAGGAGAGGAATCTACATGAGCCGGAGGTCCATCCCTAAACCTGAAAGGCTTGGAGGTTCAAGGGAACCTTNACAGGAGAGGAATCTACATGAGCCGGAGGTCCATCCCTAAACCTGAAAGGCTTGGAGGTTCAAGGGAACCTTTGGCCGTGGATTTGCCCAAAGCAAGGCTTTATGCTCGCTCACTTTGTTTCTTGTCCGACTGTACTTGTCTTCCTAGCTATGACTACCACTCTACCTGCCAGGTACATCTATGAGTTTCATATACTTTAATACTTTCTGCAAGGTGACAGCAGGTAGACACAAAGAGTAAGCTGCCATCACAATGATCCGGTTCGTAACCCCAACATGTCTTTGACTAGCTCCCGTCGCCTTCCAAGGCATGTTTCCTTCAACGGACTTCTTCAATAACTTGCGGAGTATCGGCGAGGTGCTGAGTCCTAAATCCTGAAACCACCAAAGGGACTTCAAAATGGAGGACCATTGAACTCCAAAGTCTGAAACCTTCCTCGGTATTCTTTGATAATTTCAATTCAATTCACCGCTTAAGCCCAAACCCGGAACCCTGGACCCTAAACCCCATAGACCTTCTGAGCCGCGAGCTCTAGACCCTGAACTCGAAACCCAGATTCTACGCCGAAGTCTGCAAGGAGGGCTGGGTACACGTACCACGGCGTTCCATGGGATGTCGGCCTCATGAGCCTTCCCAGAATCGGCCGGGATGCCTAGGGCCTCGGCTTCAGGGTTTAAGGCTCCGGATAGCAATTACGGACCAAATGAACCCTACAAGGTTGCATGGCTCAAACCCCATCTAAAGCCTATAGCACGTGTTTTGCTCTTCGGGAGATATGGGATGCTGCTCTCTAACATAGGACAGGTGCAGTGTCTTCGGGTTTTACCGGGGTTTCATGCTGAGCTTTGCAGTATAAGTATTTGCGTTAGGGCTTTGTGTAGTTATGGGGGGGGGGGGGGGGTTCTGCTAATTAGGGTTTAGGGGTCCTTGTAATCCGAATTCTATTTCTCCCCTGTACTTCTGGGACCCTTGTTTTGAGGACTTACATCAAGGTCCCCTCTGTTTTGAAAACAAACACTTCAAGGGGCATCCTCTAATGAAAATTCGGAACACTACTACTAATTACAGTAGTATACCCTTATCGTCCCGGTGTAACAATACGTGGGACAATATTGACCCCAAGCCCGAATATACTTCCTAATTTTATGCCCTGGCAGTCCGCATATCTCAATACTATATACCCAAAACCCGAATAAGTACTCTTAGTATCCACTTATAGTCCCTGTATATTAACACTATAATTTAATATACCTCCAGACGCTATTGAACAGGACATTAAATCAGAGGTGTTTGACTGGAGGTGTATTCACATGGTGCACATCTTGCTTGAAGATCCCAAAGGTCCAAAGTACCTGTGTATATAGTAGAATGTCGGGTTTCTATATTACCTGTAGGAATTACTATTATGAGTTGGGGAAGTATTCCCCATAGCAGTACCTAAGACCCTTTGCGGCAGCTGCCGTCTGGAAGGTGCCCCGCCTTGGATGGTTAAAAAAGGTTGAAGGGGCACCTTTCTGACCCGTGCCTGAGGAATAGTTACATGCCCAAGATCTCCCAGTATGCAACTGTAATTTTTCAACAGGAGTATTCCTTACAAACGCCTGAACGACGACAGGATCCTCGCGCAAGCGCATCATCATGAAGCAACCTGGCTTCTCCTGGCTTGCCTCAAGAACTGTTGCAGAATTGCAGTTGGAGTACAGCAGTCTTTTCCGAGCCAAAGGGCCTATCGAAACTTCGCATTTCTTGGCCGGGCTTTGATATATATGCGCGCGCGCGTGTGTGTGTGTGTGTGTCGAGATGGGTTGAGAGTGAGACTCGCAGACACTGATTAGGAACGTCATTCACTTGGTATCCGTGTTTTGCAGCCTATTGGTGTTGGGTTTGGGGTAGCGTCTGGATCATGGTAGGTGCAAAATTAATGCGCAATCTACACAATCATGCCACTTCGAACATTACATTTTGGCATCCCCGAATTCTGAAAACCCCAAGACTTCGCTGCTTGCAAGTGGCATCGTCACGGCAGATTAGCAGCCATCTGAAGGAAGGGTGTATGGTGAAGAAATTTGGGCTAAACTTTGAAAGAAGGTTCACTTCATCCACATCTGCCCGGCCTTGAACCCTAAGTAAACCCTCAACCCCCCTAGACGCTAAACCCGCCTAACCCCTAATTCGAAAACTCCCAAATCCCAGCGGCCTAGGCAGACTTGTCCTCATAATCCACCAGCAGTGCTCACAGTCGTGGTAGCTGGCTATGGTTTCTGTCGGATATGCTTTGTCTTGGTGCATGGTGAGGCATTTGAGACGTTTCAGCTTGAGAAATGTCATAGGGTTCGGAGCGACAGTCGCACCTTGCAGAGTAACGCCTTCACCTTGGAGCATAAAGGCATGCGGTGACTGGTTGATTGGTGTATTGAAGGCGTCGGCAATGCAGATCTCTGATTCCAGGCCTGTCTGTTTTCGCACATTGTCAGTAGGACTTCTTGCGAACGGACGTCGATGCCTAGTCCAATTCGTAGGTATCGCGACCTGCGCTATGCAACCGTATGTCATGATTCATCATGTACATAAGAGCAAGACTCCGTTTTGCGGATCTTATCCGCAGATGCAGACACATGGGACCGAATCCGGACCATGTTGTTACGCAAGTACTCTATGCTCCGCATGCAACGCAACTTTGGCTCAAGAAACTCTATGCCAACTAGCAAAGCTAGTAAGCCTGTACCGACCCAACGGAAAGATTCGAGCCATTCCCCTTGCACAGACAATTCGTGGCTTATCGCTTGGCAGGAAAACAGTGGGACCGAGTTTGCCTGCAGGGATACAGAGTGGAAGTGATTGCCATACAGCTCGACTAGGCGAACCATATACATATATATATATATTCGAACAAGCTCTGGTGAGGTGAGCATCAACATACAGTATCATCGACACCAAACCCTCACGCACTTCTCCTATAATTAAGGGGCGCGACTGTACTGATCAGAGATCAAGATTCGCTTGATGGTGGCGACGCAGGAACAGGCTTACACCCTGCTTTCGAGGTCCCCTGACCTTTCAACAGCCCCAGTGATCAAGGACGCACAACCCCTAAGCACCAAAGCCGACACCCCGACACCTCTGAATCTCTGAAGCTGTCTCAAACCTTAAATCAAGGAGGCAAGAGGCACTGAGTTTCGCCGCCTTCGTCTACACAGTCTGCACTGGCACAAGCCGCTTGGACTGAAAATGCCCCTTCAACGTGACCTGTCTGGAGGATTGTGCCTTTTTCCAGGCGGCGCGGAAAAAGAGGAGGCAGGGCTGACACGCCTTCGGGCCCGTCTGTGTGTCTCCCGTCCCCCCGCTTCGGTGGGGCGGCGGGGGCGATTTGTGTTTTTGATTCAGGCAGAAGGCAACGCGCAGCGACTTGGTCATTTAGAAGCTGGTTGTAAATTAAGAAGCCTCCTTCGCTTTGTGGATGGTTTTTGGGTTGCTTTGTGTCGTACGAATTCAGGGACCCATCTTCACGACGTTTCCGTCTCAATATAGGAGCCTCCATAGTCAGCAGTGTGGTTCCTGCATCGTGACCAACCTAACAGAAGATGCAAACCAATCCTTAGCCACTTTGCCGACATCTACTTCTTCATCAAGACCCTTCCAACAAGTAGGTCCTACTAGGTTCAGGTCTACCATGCAGCGAGAGTGTCTTTGAGCTTGGGAGAATGGAAATTTAGGGTTCAGCGTTTAGGGGTGTATATAAGGTTTAGGGGAAAGGTTATGATTTGAGGATTTCTTATGGTTCTCGGGAAAGGTGTGTAGGCTGGGCTCCGGTGGCTTCATTGCCTTTCCATGACTGACTGGGACTTGAGGCTTCAAGTTCGTGAGTATTCCTAGGTAGCTTAGATGCTAAACCCTGGACCAGGAACCCCACAGCCCCGGCACCGAACCCCCCACACTTCTAAACCCTATAAAGGTATACTTGGGCTCCAAACCTAAACCCTAAACTTTCCCTGAACCCTCTAAGCCTCGAATCCCTGTAAACTCCGAACCCTGAACTGTATCCCAGGGCCGAAGGAAGCGCGGCTCGGCCCGAAAGGGAGCAGACCGGTTTTGGTTTAATATAGTTACTTTGGGGTTCTGGAGTTTAGGACTTGCGGGTTTACGTGTTCAAGGGTTTGTTTCGAGTGAAGAGCTAGCTTGGACCCCTGATTAATATAGGGGCCTTAACAATTGCCTATACTATTTTGGGGGTTCCTTATTTATTATACATTAAATATAATGGGCCCCAAAACCCTATTAAGGCTCCTATATTACCAGACCTAAACCCTAGACCAGAAGACCTTGTGAGAGCTCGCAAGTACCAGACTCTGAGCCACCTGGAACCCCGCATGGCCAAACGACATCCCTGCAGCCCTTTTGCGCACTCAACCCTAAACCCCTAAACCCTAAATCTCTAAGCCGACAAACCCCTCACCCCTGAAACTCTAAACCCCTAGACCCTAAAACTCTAAAACCCTAAGCGATTCCTGTCTTCTTTTCTCAGCCGGTTTCCTGAGAAAGGCACTCAGCCCTAAACCCGAAAACCAAAGAAGCCCTAAACCCTAAAACCCTAAAGCTGTAAAACCCGAATCCTAAAGCTCTAAAGCCCTTCTAAAACCCTAAACGCTAAAGCTCTAAAGCCCGAAAGAAAGGCCGACGGCGGAACAGAGGCCGCTCCACGAGCATTTGGACTTGAGTGTAGCCCAAAGGCTCCATGTACCTTTATAGTAGATACTTAAGCCTTAAAGGGGTCCCTATATCGGTACTTTAAGGAGCCTTAGGGTTCCTTTTAGGGTTCCTATAAGGGATCTATAGGGTTTAAGGTTTGGGAGTTTCCGAAAATAGGGGGTACCTTTTTGGGGGGTCCTTAGAACAAGGATCCTAGAGTTTGGGGGTACTTTATTGGGGTCCCATATTTTCGGAAACTCCCTTATAGTAGATACTTAAGCCTTGAAGGGGTCCCTATATAGGTACTTTAAGGCTTAAGTATACACTATATGGGTACATGGAGCCTTAGGGTTTAGGGTCTCGGAGAGAAGTTGAAGGGTTTAAGGGTTTAAGGGTTTAAGGGTTTAGGGGTTTAGGGTTTCGGGGTCTAAGGGTTTTAAGGGTTTAGTTAAGGGTTACGGGTATTAGGGTCTAAGGGTTTAAGGGAAGAAGGCTTCAAGGACTTAAGGGTTTAGGGTTTAGGGAGTTAGGGGTTTTTAGGGTTTTAGGGTTTAGGGGTTTAAGGGTTTAGGGGATTAAGGGTTCAAGGGTTTAGGGTGTTTTCCGGGCCGAAGTTGGGATGTGACGTCTAGTCTTTGGCCCGAGCACTTCAGGTCATCAGAAGCACTGAATACTTTAACCGCTAAGAATCAATGACTGAAGGAAACAACTGAGCCAGAGCCTTGTGTGCAGCACGACGATAAAAGGGAGAGATTGAGGGGGTTGACCTGCTTTTCAGGTTTGGGGGGCTCTAGGTGTACAATCCAGATCCGCTGCGGGGCGAATGTCCCCTGATCGATACACACCTCTTCCGCCCTTCGACCCTAAACCCCAACCCCAAAACCTAACGCCGAAACCCGAAACCCTAAACCCTAAGGCGAGCAAAACAAATCCCCAAACCCTGAAGCTTAAACCGAAACCGAAAGTCGGGAGGCCCGCAAATAATTGTACAGTACAACAAGAAGCCCGAAGGATAGTAGTATATAGGGGTTGGGAGTTTAGCGTTAAGTCCTCGAAGAAACCGGGTGGCTAGTGAAAGGTCGGCCGTACCCCTACACTCCCGAGCAGATTCAGGCTGGATCATGCCTGGCTACACTCCCGAGCAGATTCAGGCTGGATCATGCCTGGCGCATCTACGAGTTCAGAGTTGACTGTGGAGTCATACCCGGATGTAGGGCCTTACTAGTTAGAATAGGGTTTTGGGGGTTCCTTATTGCGATTAAACCCTGTTTTGGGCTGCAGGTACAGCATAAGCCTTCAGGAATTACAGACACCTTACGACGAGGGCTCTGAGGGCCCTTCTAGTAGCCCAAGGGTCCAAGTACCCAAATGATAGGGCTTTAGGCCCCAAAATCCATAGGGATTATGCTGTCCTAGGCTGTCAATATACGCAATGGAGCTTCGGATGGGCTCACGTTTGTTGAAGTCAGTTGAGTTGAAGGAGCTGGAGTACAGCATTTACTTTTGGGGCTCCTGAATATAATAACTGCGACTGTATATATAGTTTCTATATACATATATATATATATATATATATATATATTTTGTTTTTGAGTGAGTGAGTGAGTGAGTGAGAGAGAGAGAGAGTGTGTGTTTTTTCTCAAGCCCTTATTCTTATTCTGAAGGCCCCTATCTTAGGGGTGAGGGTGAGGGGTTTGCGGGCTTGAGGATGAGCGGGGCTATGGGTCTACGATTCCCAGACTCGAATCTTCGGTCTGGGCTGGGAGACCTAAATCCCAAAAGGGTCCACGTACCCACATGGTATATATGGGGGTTTCTTTGGCCTGAGTTAAAATAGTCTCTATACTCTATACATGGACTCTTCGAGATTTCTACAGTTCATGTCGAACCCCAGAGCCCCTTCAGGATGGATTCTGCAGGATTTCGAGGCTCCAGGACTGTCAAAGCCCCACAAAAAGTCCCAAACCTCCCATTGCTCCTGCTCGAACCCTGACACTTTAGACGTTTAGACCCTGAGCCCTAAAACTCTAAACCGCAAACCAAACCGAAGCCCATACTAATACCCCGAAGCCCCGCATCCTTGCCGCCAGTACGCCTAGGCCCTCCAAGCACAGTACGCCCAGCATTATGAGGCTCAAGCCTTACAGGTGCGAGAACTGCCGTATGTTTTGTTGGGACCGGGCGGGAGTGGTGTTACAGCTGTAGCAAGTTGCATCAGGGTTCTTGAAGCCTGCATGCGGGCCTATAAGGGTTTTCTAAAGTGTTTCTCCAAGGGTTTATAAGGGTTTTAGGGTTTGGGGGTCGGGCTTTTGGGTCTTTGGGCTTCAGGATTTGATAGGGCGACTTTAGATTGCAGGCCGGAGGCTTCAGGCTCTCAGAGAGCTGAGGATGTAGGGTTTTTGAATTCAGGGTTGGTTGTGTTTCGGGTTCACCTGGAAGTGTAGGTGCTTAGAATTGCTCGTCGGGGACACCTTTAGGACTTCAGGGTTCAGGCCTTGCAGCTACTTGTAGGGAAATTGAAGCAGTATGGGGGTCGGTGTGGGCGGTCCTTTCAATTAATTGGTACGACACCTTCCCGACTGTGATAAATTATCATGAATGCCTGGTGTTTGTACTGTTATAGTCTTATAGTTGTTGAACTAGCATGTTCATCCTGATTGTGTTGCTACTAATTGCAATCATTGCTATTGGTAGTCTGGTTGTTGCGGCTTGTGTGATCCCTGAACTCGCGTTCATGGGCGATCTTTTCCGTTCAGCATTCCGAATTCGTCGCGTGTCAAGACCTTCCAGTTTGAAGCATTGGCATCCTGAAAACGCCCAAAACGGCACCCCGGGCAGGGTGGGGAGGAGCAACACGCAGGGCAGGGCAGGGCACACCAGGGCAGGGCAGGTCAGGGAAGGGGAGGGCAGCGGCAGCCAAACCAGAACAGAACTGAAGCATTTGCATCCCGACCGTGCATTTAGCAGCACGTTCCGAACACGAGTTCGGAGTGCATTCGGCGTTCGCGTTCGCATTCGAAGTTTTGGCAGACAGCTTGGGTGGTCTGGCATCGAGCAACCCCTGAATTTGTCATGAGTCTTCAAACGCTCATGGACTCAAACTCCGGCGTTTGGGCTTATGATTTAGGTTGAGGTTTATGGTTGTCCCGAAATAGTTGCACTATTCACATTCCAAAGCTATTGCGCCACGGTCTTGCAATCCATACACATACCTTTTGGAAGATATTGAACCTGAAACTCTACATTTTGAAGCTCTAAACCCTTAACACCCTAAACCCCCAAAGCCCTAAAGCCTAAATTTCAGAACTCTGCGTCCAAGCCCGATGATGCGTCAGGCAGCTCACTACAGCTGGTTTACCGGCCAGGCCGCGCCAGGTTTCTTTTGCTAGAGCTCTTGCCAGGGTTTCGGGTTTAAGGTTTAGAGATTTAGCAAGGGCAAGGGTTTCAGAGTTTAGGCTTTGGGAGGCATTTTCCGTCATCGAAGTTCTCATCTACTGGTCACTACTAGTCTCGTGCTTGCGCGTGCAACGACTGAAACACTGAGAACCCGCGATCGATTGAAAGTGTTTAAAGACTATCTTGGTGCGGCAATGATGAGTACCCTCGGTAAGCGAAGGTGGGTTATCCGCCCCAGGATCTAAACCCTAAACACCAAACCCCAAGCCCAACCAATCGAAGCGAGCATCTCGAGCATTGTGCTGTACTCCTTGTGATGAATGAAAAGTACGATGCCAGACCAACCTCTGAGCAGCCACATCGCAAAGCATGGCGGAATGCTATCGTCCTTAATCCAATCCCCTTAACCCTAAAGGGGAGACCCTAGCAGCTGAGTACAGCATAATTTTGTGGGGGGGCTTATATCACCCTACTGTACCCTCTTTGAAAAGGTCAACCTTTTTGGAGTCAGGGAACTCAGCAGCTAGGAACCAGATCCTACACCAATCTGGTCAGATAATCCGTAAATCATAAACCCCACTCAAATCCACGAGTGGATGTGTGAAAGTCTGCTAATGTTGAGTGCACACCCGAACAGGGTGGGCTTGCTGGGGATGCTCGAAAAGTCTGATGCACCTTTCAAATCAAAACCTGCAACAAGCTGGTCAGGTCATCCCGAAACCCTAAACCCTAGCTCCCTAAACCCCTCAGCCCTATACAACCTAAACTACCAACCCTAGACCCTACAGCAAGCTGGTCAGGTCATCGCTACACCCTAAACCCCTCAACCCTATACAACCTAAACTCTCCACCAAGCTGGTCAGGTCATCCCGAGCCAGGCTGCCATCTCTGCCGCGTCCCACAGCTGCGGCACGTCAAGTGCAAAGCAGCAGCCGGCTCAGGGGCTGAATGTCGTGGGCTTAGGGCTTTGGGGTTTAGGGTTTTGGGGGGTTTGGGGTTTAGGGGTTTAGGGTGTAGGAGTTTAAGGTTTAGGGTTTAGGTGCTGATGGACGACATATTTCAACATCCATATGAAGCATCCATGCAACCACATAATACCCATGGCTTATGTTTTGAGGCACCTTAAGGTAGCGCAGGATTGTGTTCATCAGCTGCCGGAACAAATGCAATACTGCTACCATAATATTACATAGGCTGTATCTGATTCAACTCCTGAAAGCCAGAACCCGGAAAGCATATGTAAATCCGCTTCAAAATCCAGACTCGGTATCTTATGCCAACATTTATAGCTATAGAAGTAGGAGTGACTCATGATGGTATTCCCTTCTAGTCCTTACGTAGTTGTACCAACATAAGCCCAGAACCTCTTCGAGTTACGTATTGAGGCCCCGGATTCAAAAGGATCCCTTGAAGCGTGTGAGCCCTTCATAAAAACTTGATAAAATCTAAATCCCTGTTCCAAACATGGTCATGCTAAGGCTTTATCACATGTTGCAGAGGCCGCAGGCACCGGCCACGAAGCCGCCAGCGCCTCTGGACAAGGAGTTTACCGGACAAGTGCACCTTGGCGCCTGAGTTTAAATAAGTTGTTCGTCGGGTGTTATTCGTGTTCTAATAGCTTGACAGGTTTGTAATGGTTTTTGCAGGCTTCCTTCAATATCCGGGTTCTAGCATCGATTCCCGTGTGCGCTTAGTTGTGGGGCACGGGGCCGTGGAAGTTTGGGTTTTTGCAGTCGCTTTGGGGCTGTATTGGGGTTCGGGGGTTAGTGGTTCAGAGTTTCGGCATTTGGTGCATATCAGGGATGTGGAGAAGAAAGGTGTGCTGTGCTACAGCATGCTTCGGCCTTGCCGTACTACATCCTGAAACACTTTTCAAGGTTGATGCCTTTTGCTTTGGAGGGTTTCCCTATTCCTTAAGACTGAACAGTAGCAGTAAGGGGCCGTATTTGCAAGCGGCTACTGGTAAACCGGGGATCAGGTTTGAGGCTTAGGTAGGGGCCTAAACCTGAAAAATTTCCAATAATACTTTTTTTGTGGGGATTCCTGTTTATATATAATGGGCACCGAACTCTATTCTAAACCCTACTTTTCGGCCTATGCTCCCTTCTTGAGCCAGGAGGTCCATCAGCGCGAAGGACGGCTACGGATTCATCATCTGCAGTGGCCTCGAAGGGTTTAAGAATTTGTCCTAAACCCTAAACCCTAAATTAAACCCTACCCTAAACCCTAAAACCCTACTAGTAAGCCCTAAAGTACCACCATGCGGTTTCGACTCTAGAGACCTAAACCCTAGCCGTACACTCCAAACCCAGTGGCATGGGAGGCAAATGACGGGTTTATTTAAGCGGAATGCCCTAGATGAAGAGGTTCCTTAAGCTTTTGAGGGGTTCGGTTTCCACAGGAAATTAGGGTTTATATTGTTCTACATGGGGTGTTCTTCAGGGATCAGCTTCGAGTCAGTGCTTTCTACTTCCTTCGGCTTGGTTATGGTTTAGGGGATTAGGTTTTAGGGTTTAGGGGATCAGGTTTTAGGGTCGAGGGTTGAAGATAAAAAAGACTTCAATGATAGTGGTGAAAATGGTTGCGTTACCAAAGATCTATCCAAGAATCCTGTTCTAAGCACCTGTTGCCAAAGGTCCGCCCACCCCAAAGATCACGGCTCAGGGTTGTTCCAAGACAGGTTCCCCGTATATACTGGGCGTACCCAAAGCTGGGTTCTTGCTTAGGAAGTTAATCTAAGTTACGCTAATCGGGACATACAGTACACATTATGGTTTCATTTTTTGGGTACCTTAAAAATAATCAAACTCCTTAACCAGAACACAGAGAATAACAGTTCCTAAGCCCTACGCCCTCCAAATGGTTGGCTGCAGCCTCGGCAGGGAGGAGTTATGAGGATCAAGGAGCTACCCAGGATGACAGAAAATACGGGGGCCTTACTCCAGCCCCTATAAACAGGAGGATCCTTCTTGTAAAGGGCTCCTCAATAAGGAACCTATACGAAAAATCCGCCTACATTTCTTTTGGTACTGTAGCTACGTGAAGCGCCACAGTCCGTTGTCGAATTGTTCCGACGACTACGGCCGGGCGTTTTGGTTTGAAGCATACCAAATTCTTTCCAACATTAATCCTAGGTGCCTGTGTTTGAGTAGACTAGAATGACCAGGGTATACCCCAGTCAATAAGGCCCGTATAGTAATGTAGGAACCTGATTAAAAAACCCTGGGCCTTTATTAGGGTTCCTTATATATGGGTGGTTGTCAATATTAGGGTCCCTTCTTGGGTACCCTAAATAATAGGTGCCGACCCTAAAAGGGGACCCTAATTTTGAGAACCACCCATATGAATCCTACTATTTGGGGGTTATAGTCCCAGGGTTTCTTCATCAGGTTCCTACATTATGGTCCTGAAGGGTGCCCTTACGTCCTTACGCACTAAGCCTTGGGCCCGAACTCACAGCCTCCAAGCCACCTGGGTGGTTCTCAAAATTAGGGTCCCCTTTTAGGGTCCCCATTATAATATGGCAGCTATTATTTTGGGTACCCAAAAAGGGCCCATCATTTTGACAACCACCCACCTGTCAAGATGCCTCAGAAAGCCCTTGTGGTACCTTTTACCCTCCATCCTAAACCCTAAACTCCTAAACCCTAAACCGTGTGCATCAAGGCCATGAAGCCCGCAAGCCCTAAACCCCAAACCGTCTTCGCCAAGGCAGCCTAAAACATGTAAGACCCAAGCCCTCCACCGTCTTCATAAGGGCTCAATACGACCTGAAAGCCCCAGACCCTGAACCCTATACTAGGTTCCCGAGTAGTGCCGTTTTGCCTCTTTTTTTTTGGCTCCCGTATTAAACCCAAACGGTAGGAAGGAAGGTGTCCGTATTATTCAGGGGCTACCGCGAAACCCTAGACCCTAAACCCCTAGTATTTGACCTGAAAGCGATCGCATCAGGTGAGGAGACGAAGAGCCTTTACGGCCGAGACGTTTTCGTGGAGCCGAAGCTGGGTGTTGGAATATAAGGGGCTTCAGGCTTTAGGGTTTAGGGGTTTAGGGTTTTTTGGAATATCATACTTAACAGAACATGGTTTCTTCACACCTGTTCCTTAAAGGAACCACTATGAAACAACACAAGTTTATACTTTTTTCTCCCTGTGTACATCAAAGCCCAGGAAGGTGTTGCCCGAGGCATCGAGATGCAATCAAAGGCCTGGAGAGTTTTGTTTCGTGCTATGGAGGGTGCAGGGGGTCTAGGATTTATGGGTTTTAGGGCTGAGGTGTTTTTAGGAGTTCGGGAGTGAGAGTTTTGGGTTTTGGGGTATAGGGTTTCGGGTCATTTTTTGGATCGATTTGGGGCTTCCAAGTTTCTTGTATACTGCATGCGTGTATGCAGGCTGCTACTGCTACTGCTACTGCTACTGCTACTGCTGCTGCTACTACTACTACTACTACTACTACTACTGCTACTGCTACTGCTCCTGCAACTGCTACTGCTACGGCTACGGCTACGGCTGCTGCCACTACTACTGCTACTGCTACCACTCCTCCCTCTGCTGCTGCTGCTGTTAATACCACCACCACCACTATGACTAGGTTGCTACTTCTTTTACTACGACCTACCTCTTCTTCCACTGCGGGTCCCTTTGAAGATTGATTCCGGCAGTTGTTGATAACGTGGCTCAGATCTTGTGGCGGGTGCACTCCCCATAAGTGTATGGGCCGGAGTGGGGGACCCTCGCACTAAGTAGGAACCACAACACGGCAAAGCTGGAAACAAGCGCTTCCTCCCTAACCCCGAACCTGAAACTAGGGCCAGGGTTTAGGGTTCAGGGGTTTAGGGCCAGTTTAGGGTTTAGCGGCCACAAGCGATCAACCTGCCAGGTGGCCTTCACGATCGAGCTGAGCGAGAAGGGCCATCCCAGGGCAACTTCCGCCGTGCCCTTGGTAACCACGACTAAAAGCTGGCATTGCGTGCCCAACAGACTGAAATAACCCTAAGCCCTAAACCATCCTAAACCCCTGAACCCGAAACCTTTAAACCCTAAACAGCCCTAGACCCTACACCCCGAGCATTTCCTGTTTTGCAGTTTACAGTTTACAGTGTAGGATATAGCAGCTTCGGCTTTGGAGTCGTGTCTGGTTGTTTGTGGCTTTCTATTTATTCCTAGGACAAACTCTAAGGAGTAAGGAATTTAGGGTTTTAGGACTCCCAAACCCCAAACCCGAAACCCTCAATCCTCGCTTCGGGTTTGGAGTTTGGTCTGGAGTTTAGGGTTTGGGACTCCCAAACCATAAATCCTCAACCCTATAATATAGGGGCCTTAATTAGAATAGGGTTTTGGGGGCCCATTATACTATATTCACAATAAGGACCCCCCCCCAAAAAAAAGAGGATAGGTAATTAAAATGTCCCAAGTGTTCCGAGGTCAAGCTGGTCGGATGGAAGCTGCACACGCCTGGCTTCGAGAGGGCATTTGAGATTAGGGCAAAGGGGCTCGGGGTACCTTAAACCATCTGACACCTAAAGCCTGAAGGTTCATGGGGCTTAGAAAGTACAGTCATATGTACTCTTACTGGGGTTGTAAGTAGTTATAAGCATTATGTTAAAAGGCTGAGACCTTCACCAAACCTCGCATTGGAGATTGGGGTTTAGGGGTTTAGGGTTTAGGGAATTAGGGCTTGATTCAGCTTGAACTACACGTGTGTTAATCTTGCGTAAAGTTCTATGTATCCCACTGCTGAGGACTCTACTCTAAATCCTAGGATTCGACGGCCCCTTAACCTGAAAACCCTAAGCCCAAAGCGCTAAGCCCTCAAGCCCTAAAGCCTAGAGCCCTAAACCAACGCCCCAGGGCCTTGCAGCCAGCCTTGTCCTTTTTGATGGCTCCCCCAAAAGAATTTACAGACCGGTTAGTAGACCTTCTTTAAATAATTCCTACTAAGGGATATAGGTATATAGGGCCCTGCCTATTGTTTCTAAAAGGACAAGGGTGCTTGCAGCTGGTAGAGCCGAGCTTCCAAAGCGAAGCTCGTGCGAGCAGCCGAAGTGAGATCCAATGGTGCTGGGGTCATAATACATCGTAGTCAATTTTCGTACATGTCAGCATGTTTTCGGATTTCGTAGTATATCGCACAATAGTAGGTTAGAGCACACCTTGTAAAAATGATAGCATATAACACTACATTCTGGGATTTTTAACTACATTGTAGTATGGGGTTTTTGGGCTTTAGGGAATTAGGGTCTGGGGTTTAGGGAATGAGGCCTCGTACGGTTTAGGGCTTTAGGGAGTTAGGAGTTTAAGGTGGGTTGGGGAATTAAGGGTTGGGGTCTGAAGGAATTAGAGCTGCCGCCTGTAGGGCAGGGTTGAGGGCTCATATGGTTTGGGGCTTCAGGCAATTAGGATTTAGGCCTTAGAGCTCGTGCAGTTGAGGGTTTAGGGAATTAGAGCTTCGGTATTTTTGGGTGTGGGGTACGGACTTCTGGTTTTCAGACTTCTGTTAAGCGTCCAGAGGGTCCGGCGTCATGGGCGTTCCTTCTTGGTCTTCATCGCCTACTATAGGGGCCAAAATAATTACTAATACTATTGTGGGGGTTCCTTATTATAAGTATAGTAGAAGGTACCCTAAACCCTACATAATTCTTAAGGCCCCTATATTACCTCGCGGTGCGACGGATTCTTCATACAGACATGTATACACACATGCACCTGGAGATATGCCAAGCAAACAAAAAACGAATCGCAAGCAAGCCGGCAGGCAAGCAAGCAAGCAGGAAGCAAGAAAAGGCACCACACATGCGCACGTACATACATGCAGTTCTTGCTCAGCTGAACCCGAAAATCCAAACTGTTGTTGCTAGTACTGGGTACCAACGCCGTGTGCGGATGCTGGATTCAGGGTTTAGAGTTTATGGCTTCAGGGTCCGGAGAACATGCCTTTCTCACGTCCTGTGCAAGCTGATCGAACGCATCTTGATGCCTGTTCCACGAGGAAGCCGGCTGAATCGTTCTAGGCTACAGATCTTCAGGGCCTAAACTCACGGACATCGACGTTTTTGAACGATGATGTGAAGAAAGACTGCGCGGCATCGAATCAACATTAAATGCTGTTTCTGCATGATCTTCCTGTGTAATCCCTCTGGCACGATGGTTGCTTATGTTGAGTAGTCAAAGTTGTTCAGGTATGGGACACCTGTTGTGATTTGGGCCCATGACGGGCAGATCATTCGAGCTTGTAAAACGTGTGAGACTCCAACCAGACTTCCACGAGCCATCCGAACCTGCATCTACGAAGTCTACGACGAGAGCCCTTAAGCCTCGAAGGATAGGCCAGCGCTTGAGCCACAAACCTTACAATTGGGCGGCAGCGGTTACAGCCATGCAGCCATGGTGAGAAAGCTAAGTGCTAGCCGCTAGCCGTACAGTGCTCAGGGTTTGTGTAGGGCAGTATGAAGTTATCTGCTTGACAGAGTGGCACCCTAAGATTTCTTGTGGTCGGTATTGGCCCGCGCATTTGTTGAAACTCCCAACAAGCACTGCTGACTGGGGAGGGCGCCAGCGCCCCAAACCATTAAGCACTCCTACCAGCCAGTTTATGGGTTTGCACAGATTTTGCCTTTGCAAAGCTGATCTTCACCCCACCCTCCCCCTTTAGCAATTTGTTTCACGGCTTAGGATTTTCTGTTTTTTTTTTTGATTTGGGGTTCCGGCTGAGGTCTAGCTTGCATACCCCAAACCATAAAAACCATTGTCAACAACAAGAAGCAGAAGTCCCTTAGTACCCGCACAGCCTGAACCGCACGAAACCCCGAACTCTAAACAACATCGCACACAACTCAGTGTCCTTATATGCACCAGATAGTACTTTGATGCAACCCGAAAGACACCCTGTAAGAACTCTGCATGCAACCCTACAACACCAGCGTGAAACCCGGGCAGAGCTTTAGGACACCCTGGCAAAGCATTGTAGCCCGATTTCTATTGCCGGCACGCCTTGTGGTTCAGGGTAGGCCAATGACCTTGGGAGCCCGGAAAAAAAGCTGCTTCGGACACTATCCGAAAGTGCGTAGGGCGGGAGCCTGGCATCAAGGGGCTTCTAGGGGTTCTCGGGCCTTCTAGGGGTTCTGAGGGTTTGGGTTTTAGGGTTTGGAGGTTTTAGTGTTTATGCGGTTGAGGGCTGTGGAAGCCTGTTTGGAACAGCACTACGGGTCCGTTTTGATTTGCAGGACTTTCTCGGGCTTAGGGTCCAGGGTTTAGACACCTCGGTGTGGTAGCTGATTCAGCTCAAGATCCAGCATGTCCGGCAAGTCGTATCTTAAGCATAACTCTTCTTGTGGTAGTGCCTCGATGGCCACCCAACTTTCTTCTTTAAAGCAGTCAGCTTGACTGCCTTTTTAACAGCAAGAAAGTAGCCGGGCAATTCCCCGAACTCCAAGACGGACCCGTGTGCTGTTCCAAATAGCCCCCAGCAGCCCTAAACCACACAAACCGTCGTAAATTTCGAAACCTCTAAACCCTAGAGCCCTTGAGCCCAAGAAGCCTTATACCCCAAACTCCTAGACCCCTAAACTCGAAACCCGTAAACCCCAAACAAGTCCCGAGCTCGGCATGTGGAGCGCTCGTTTGGGGCCTTTGAAGCAGCGGGCCGGAGGATGGCTGTCGCAATGCAGGTCCGCTTTTGGGGGTTCTGAGGGTTTAGGGTTTCGTATGGTAGATTATGATATACTGTATGATGGTACATTATGGTTAAAGGTTTAGGGTTTGGGGCTATACAGGGTTCGTTAGGGTTTTGGGCTTCGGGCTAAATGTGAGGTTCAGGGGCTACGCGGTCATGGATTTCAGGGTTGGTTACGCCGCTTTCGCTTTCGCTTTAGGGTCTGGGGCTGCAAATTTTAGGACAGTTTAGGGTTTTGCGTGGGGTTTATGGCTAAGGGGCTCTGAGAGGGCTGCAGGTGTTTCAAGGGTTCCAGGGTTTGGGTTCCAGGGATTCCAGGACATGGACGTCGCTAGTTTGGGATGCAGGGTTGCAGTTGAGGTTAGGTGTTTAGGGGTATAGGGTTTAGGGGTTAGGGTTTCGGGTTTCGGGGTTTGGGGTTTAGGGGAGTTTCCACGGGCTGCCTCAAAGGAATCTGGAGGGTGTTATGTTGGTATGTGTAGATGCCGAACACACTCACGATGAGTGTGGATCCCTTGTCTCCTCATTTGGTATGTACTTGTCGAAAAGTCCCGGCCAGAATTCATGGGGTCTGTCCCGTTCAGGATCCCAGTTGTCCACCTAGTGCATGAAGGTCCTGAACTACACCTTAACTACATACTTCGGGATAGGCGAAGTGTGTAGTGAAGCAGCGAGAATTCGAGTACGGCATTTACTCGTGCCTGCAGCTCCCCGACTATGATGATGGCGATGATGCCCATGACAAGGATGAGCAGTGCAATAAACACCTTTGGTACTCAGAATAATGATCATCAGTTGCAGCAAGAACATAACAATGAAGCCCTGAACCCAACAGAATCGAGGAGGGCGGTGCCGCCCTACGCAGCTCGGGGTGCTGCTGAGCTGCAAACATGAGCTAACAATTGAGCTGACCCGCAAGACATGCCTGATATTGGCAGTAGCACTTGTGGTCACAGCTGAGACTCTCGATCATGATCTCGTTGATCATGATTCTACACGGCGCTTGCCCGTTGCTGTTCGATTGCCTGAGCATGGCTTGGGCTGCACATGCTGGGGAGGGGCTGTGCTGTTTCAGGCTGCTGGCGCAGCCGTGGGTGCCGGAATGGGCATTCTTGGGGTGGCCGGGTACCTCGGGCCGCCAATTCTCAAAGCCTTAGTCTTAGTGGGATTCAAGGTTTAGAAGTTTCGGAGCATTAGGACCCTAGGGTTGTAGCTTGAGTTTGGTTATGTTACGTTGCTGCATCACGGGTCTTGTATGCCAGATTGTGATGCGACGTGGTTGAGCGCTGACGACCCTAAGCCTAAGCCGCAAGAAAAGACATTCAGCTCAAGCACAAGGTATGTGGTCTCGGCGGTTCACGGCAGCCGGCGCAGAGGCCGGGCCATGTTTAGGGGTCCATGCTGCAACGACTGTCGGTTTAAAGGGTTGGCGTGGGGTCGCAGAATGGCATATCCTTGCTCTGGGCATACATATTGATAAGTGATTGAGCAATTCCGGTGAATAAAATAGCCTAACACTGCCGTTGCATTGTTGTGCAGCATCTACCACTAGCTTGATCTCGGGAGCTCGGTACTACGACTGTCAGGGTGTAAGTGGTAACTGCACTTCCTCTCAAATTCAGCATCGAAGTTGGCAGCTGTGTTTCTCAAGCCTGGCGCGGGCCTTGCTAGTCATCGCCTTATATAAGCGCGAAAAATGTGTGCTTACTATAGGGGCCTTCATAGTTACCTCTACTATTTTGGGGGTTCTTTATTTAAAGTATAGTATAAGATACACCCCAAAACCCTACTCTAATTATTAGGGCTATATTCTATAGTACCCTCTCATAGATCCCTTGTAGAGCCCTTTTTAAAGGAACCCTTTAAGGGAACCCTATTCTGAGCCCCCATATTAGATTGATGTCATGGCTCGCCTTTCTGAGTCTTCTCTGAGGATACACCGACGAGTTTGTCCTGACTCCGGAAGATTTGAATATGCCTTACGAGGAGGCGCCTCAAGGGTCGAGAAGCCCATGGGGGGGGGGCTCTTGCTCTTGAGGGAGCAGAGCTTGGTTTTAGGCTTCAAGGGTTCCGGGTTTAGGGCCGTTTAGGGTTTCGGTGTGTTTTTGAGGCATGGGGGTGGAGACATCCAGGGGCCCGGGCCTCTCGAAGGAGCGGGCTCTTGAAGGAGCTTTGGGGTTTAGGGTTTAGGGTTTTAGGGTTCGCGGTCAAGGGATCAGGGTTAAGAGGTCAGGGCTGGCTGTCGGGCTTCCCTGGGCTCGACAAGATCGTTTTCAACCGACCTCAAAAATCCAACGAGCTCCGAATTTTCTACGAAAACCGCCGCTCACGGCGTTACCACCTGCCGCAGGTGCAGTTCTTCACCGAGGCGGGTCGCACAGGGAGGGCGCATGCCTACCCGAAGTTTCGAATCTTCGGTTGATGGCGCTTGCTGCATCGCCTCTGTAAATCCAGTCTGCGAATTTCGGACCTACTCCGATCCGATGCGACATGTGACTCGTGTCAGGGTCATGGGGCTGTCAGTGTCGGCTTGGTTCTGTGTTTCTTTTCCTCCGCCGGTCGGGTCATCCCTCAAAATGCGCAAATCCGAGATGAAGGGAGCATGAACTAAATCTTTCATTCCTGGATAAGAACCTAATTATGGACCCGAGCTCATTTAAGTCCAAACCTCATTGAAAGACCTGCCTGACTCTAAAGTCCTGGGACTATCTGAGTGCACGCTTTGTCGGCATCCTTTAGTTTTGTTTTTCATCTGTCTTGATGTCTGATTGTAGTGTAATTATAGCTGCATCACCAGTACTTGTGCTACTGCTTCTCTTCTCTATATCCATCACGACTTCGAGATGATGTTTTCTGGAATGATTCCGAAGAGGACGGCATCTCCCTGACGGGCTGGTTCATTCCCCAGAGCAGCGCTGGAAGACCCAGCCGGCGAATTCTGGTCTTCTGCCACCCTTACAACAACAGCCCCGTGGCAGCAGGTCAAGTTCGCGGCCTTGTTGGTCCAACATTGATGAAGTGGATTGTGTTAATTACGTTGTGTTCGTGTTTGCTGTTGTTGTTGTTGTTGTTGCTGCTGCTGCTGCGGCTGTTGTTGCTGTTGCTGTTGCTGTTGCTGTTGCTGCTGCTGCTGCTGCTGGCGCTGGCGCTGTTGCTGTTGTCGGTGGTGGTGCTGGTGGTCTTGTTGGGTGTGCCGGCAATCGCAGTCTTGTAAACGAATCATGACTACAGAGTGCATGCACGTCAACAGACAGCGACGGAAGCAGAGCTGCAAAGCCGCAAGCTCCTACTCCAAATGTTTCGCTTACTTCTCGGGAAGACAGCATGTGTACATACAGACATGTATCCAAGACGTCCACACATCCATGCATCCATCCATGCCAGCCTGCATCAGGTTAAGCCCCCTCAAAAAAAACATCCGAAGCTGTGCCACTGGAAAGCTGAAGACCGAAGTCCAAAGTCTTTCTTCGTCACTACGCAGCCCTGCAGACTCCAATATACACAAGCCCCCTTCCGAAGCTCGAAATCCGAAGTTTCAGGTAAGTCCAACCTGCTGGGCGTGGCGAGGGGGCTTTGGGATCGACGTTGCAGGGCTCGACTTGTCATGGTTTTTAAAGGGCTTGTTGCTATGATTTTAGGTGCTTTGAGGCTGTTCATGACTTGGGACATTGTGATGGAAGAAAGGGTGGGAAAGACGGAAACATGTCTGGGGTTGTTAGGTTGTTGTTTGGGTGATTTGAATCTTGCGCAAGCAGCTGCTTGCTTAAAGAAACTCGAGGTTGTTCTGTGTTAGGTTTTAGAGTTCAGCCGATATGAAAGATCCCATGAATGACAGCGAGCTGCAGCATGCTGCATGCTTATACTGAGTTCTGAATCTTTGCAATTAATATATATGTGTATATATATATATATATATGCAGTCGAATGCAACTATGACGGGCAGCTTCAAGCCAAGCCATTGTGAAGAGTTTCTGCTTGTGCCATCCTTGTGCAAATGCCTTGGATTGGTTTTCCAGACTGCACGGGATGAGAGACACTTGTTAACAGCTGGCGGAGCAAGGAAGCCTGAATTCCCAAAGCCAAAACCTAAACGGCTCAGCAGCAGCATGCTCGCTGAGGCTACTCCATCTTCATGTTTGACTTCCGCAGCTTCGCCGACGCGAAGGTGCCCAGCGGCAGAAACTGAGGTGTCATTGAAAAACGGGTCACAAAGCAGAGAAAGACAGGGACAGAGAGAGACAGAGAGCGTGACATGAATGTAAATGTGGACAGAGTGCCTGCTAAGGCTATGACACGGTGGTTGTTCGTTCATGCGCAGTTGGTTCTTATTGCTTTTCATGCGCATATATATATATATATATATGAGAGAGATCCCTCTAGGGTCTATTTGACGCCCTATTTCTTCTACTCTAAAGGAAAGATAATTTAAATAATTGAAATAATTGAAATCAGCAAGGCCGATNGGTGGGTTTGTGGCCTTCCCCTCAGAAACCCCCGATTTCAATTAATTGAAATAATTGAAATAATTGAAATCGGGCCCATTTCAATTATTTCAATTGTTTGGGGGGCCGAAATAATTGAATTAATTGAAATCGGGCCCATTTCAATTATTTCAATTAATTGAAATCCTGGGGTTCGGCGGCTTAGCCCCCCGGACCACCAGGATTTCAATTATTTCAATTATTTCAATTGTTTGGGGGCC
>BGNK01006491.1:3020-26449 GCA_003297005.1 Symbiodinium sp. clade A Y106 | reverse complement strand
ATTTGTCTTTAATTTGTCTTTATTTGTCTTTATTTGTCAAAATTTGCCGATCCTGTCGAACAAGCCCTGTAGATCTAATCCCTGTTGTTCTGGTTCGGTGCAAACGGTCAATGAAAAAAAGCACATAAGCAAAAATTAGGATAGGGATATCCCAGAAAAAAAACCTTATAAAGAAGCCCAATAAGGTAGGGATGTCCCTATAAAATGCTTATGCTTATGTGCTTTTTGGGTCCCTAACTATCGGAGATTTAGGGAGGGGGGCTGAGCTCGGATCCAAACAGTTCAACACTAAGTTCCAACTGCTGAGACGTCTTCCCAAGCTCGCCCTTTCTGCCAAGCGCTGAAATCCGCAGTGAAAGTTGTTGAAAGGCATCCAGCTTAAATAAACAAGCCTCCAAAACAGCCCAGTAAATGTCTCGATAAGGGGAGCATAGTGTCGGTTACAATTGGCTTAAATGGTTTTGCACCGTTTCGCTGTGTTGGTGACGTACCATTTCCCATAGTCAGTCCGAGTTCTGATTTTGCAAACCTCAAAGGCCCCTGTTACTCTCAGCCGATTCTATGAAACAGTGCCTCAGATCTGTCAACTCCCATCCCTGCACCGCGATACCTGCATCCTAAGAAGCCGTTGCAAACAGTCTCATCGTAATCCGATTTTGTTCCTAGGTTCTAGATAATTACGGGATAATATACCTTAAATTCCTACTAGCGCCCCTATATTATCCAGGCAGCAGTGAGCTGCATCACTGAAGGCGCCATTGGATTCTCCTTGGCAGGGTCGTTCCCTTCCAGGTCTGTTCTTTTAGGGCTTCGGACTACCGGGGGCTGTGACCCTAACGGTTTAGAATTCGAAACCTATCTTCAAGCCTCACTGCCGCCACAAGCCTTATACATCCCGAAATCTACTTACAATCTACACCTGGAAATCTCAGCTGAAGCTCCGACATCAGAACTCTCAACATGAGACCCAGGCTGAATCTGGAAGAACCTTCAAAACGAAGTGCGAAACCCGAAGCACCAAATCGGAGATCCGAACCCAAGACCCGAAGGACAAATTACAAAACTCAAGCCAAAAGTCTCAAACCAAGGCTTCAAAATGACTACATCTGACATGAAGAAACAACCTGTAGTTTACGGGTTTAGGGGGTTCAGGGTTTAGGGGCTTAGGGGCTTTAGGGTCCTCGATCTTTAACTGTTTGGTATTGGGGCCTCTAAGCACCCTAAAGACTGCTGGTGAGGAGCGTGGGCCTGCGCGGCCTTGGCAGACTGCCCTGCTGCCATCGCACTCCTTGGGCGAAGCGTGGTCCAGGAGTTGGAGGGTTGTAGGTTTACACTTAGAAAACCCTGAACCCCTAAACCCTTAAACCCTTATACCTTAAACCAAACCCCCTGGTTTTGCTGCTGGACTCACGTCTAGCCAGACGCCTAAACCCCTGAACCCTAGTCAGACCTTACACAACTTCACGCAGAAGCCGCCAAGTAGACCCTAAGGAAAGCTCCGACCCCACCCCCAAACCTCTACCACCTTAACTTAAGCCATAACCCTACTGAACCTCTAAAGTCGTAGGCCTTTTGAAACCCTGTGAATTAAGTACCCTCAGCCCCAAACCCGTAACCAGATCTGTCGCCGAGTGACTCCACGAGCTCCATGTAACTCAGCAGTTCTCGTGCCTCCTTTTGCCGGAACATGCTCGGGCTTTGACGAAAGGTTTGGGGTTCGATGTGGCGCTTAAAGTGCGGGAGTTGGGGTTTGGGGTGTAGGGCTGAGCTTTCGGATGCAGCTTGGGGCTTGGGGGTTGGGGATTAGGGCTGACAATGTTCGTTCCCAAAGGTTTCAGCTCAGAGTTTGCTGCTCGGCATCTGCGATTCCATGCGACCTTGTCTGTTTATATGAAAAATTTATGTACGTGTTGTATGTGCGTATGTACTTGCATGCGTGCAGGCATGCATGCATGGAGTGACGGGCGGAGGGATGGATGCATGCATAAAGAGAGAGAGAGAGAGAGATAGAGAGAGAGAGAGAAAGAGAGAGGAGACAGAGAGAGAGAGGAGACAGAGAGAGAGCAAGAGAGAACGAGACAGAGAGAGAGAGAAAGAGAGGAAGAGAGAGAGAGCAAGAGAGAACGAGACAGAGAGAGAGAGAGAGGGAGAGGGAGAGAGAGCGAGAGCGAGAGGGAACGAGAGAGAGAGAGAGACAAGAAAAAGAAAAAGAAAGAGACTCTCTCTCTATCTCTCTCTCTCTCTCTCTTTCTCCCGCCTATTACTGGTAGACTTACAGGGTTATGATTTGGGGGGTTGGGATGAATGCTTTCGACAACTTCCCTTGGGGCCGAGGCTATGTCATCAAACAAAAAGACAGGAAGTGCCGATCTTGGCGTCGAGATTCGATGGGTAGTTCTGTAAATTCTGGGTCCTTCTCCTGGATCGCCAAAATGAACTGCGTTACAACAGCCATGCGTTTTCGAGAAGCCTCTGACCTGAACAACCTTTCGACGGTTCGCGCTCAGTTTCCTGCGGTTACAGTAAAGCCAGATCCAAGGTTTACAGGTTTGGATGCTTCGGGTTTAGTGGGCCAAGAGCTTAGGGTTTGAACCGCTTTGGATTTCAGGGTCTCAGGGTCTCGGACCCGAAACTCTAAACTTTCGGGTTTGGAACGTAGACGTCACCGGTGGACATGCGCCAAGCAGCTGGCAGATCTCGATGAAGGCCGTCCAGGGTCTCGCGGAAAGTCTCCTGCACAAGGTCGTGAACGGTAGTAAGAAAGCTCTGTCTGTTCCACTATCTGTTTTCTGAATTAATTTTCAGCTGCTTTTGTTTTCGCTATCTCTCTCTTTCTGTCTGCTCCCACTGGTCGCACCTGAAGGGCGAGACAACTGCAGAGAATCACATGACTGAGGACACACAAAAATCCGACGCTCCGACGCCATCCTGATCTTTGAACCTTGGGCCCCGCCTTGGGCATGTAAGTGCGTGTTCGAAAGGTCTCGCTTAACATGATGGGATTGGACGAAACGTCGATCTGGAATGCTAGGCTAGATTTGTTCCATCTCTCAGCATGTTCCAGGCAGAAGCGGCTGCCCGACCCAATCCGAAAGTCAATTCATTCTTGAAACATCCCCGGCAGGTGTCCTCCATCAGCAATGCCTGCATTCAGTCAAGTCTGGACAGAAAGCCCCAAGCCAAGCCAACAAATCCTGGACCCCCAAACCAAAAGGGCCCCGAACTCCCAGATCACCCCAAAACTCCCAATAACACCCAAGCCCATAAGCCCTATAGCAAGTTCAATGACGAGCAGTCGTTTCGGGAACTCACAGTAGGCAAGTCGTGTTGAAATCATACGGCCTTTCGGGCCTGTCGCGTTTCGGGATGGGAACAGTCAGACGTTCGTGATGCTTGAGGCTTAGCATGCCGTTCCAAAGGTCAATCGAAGCAAACATTGCTTGCATGTTCGTGCAACTGCACCTTCTCCACCGGCTCTACCTCTCATGGTCCATCATTCAAAGCCTACATAAACCCGGAACCCATGTATCGAAACGTTTGAATTCAACCCGAAGCTTGTAATCCCAAATCCATCTATAAACCCTTGCAAACCCCACCTCCAAGACCAAACGACTTCACTCTAAACCCTTGCAAACCATACCTCCAAGACTCATAATGAAGGGGCCTTAACAATAAGAATAGGGTTCCTTTAAAGGGATCCTTTAAAGGGCTCCATAAGGGATCTACAATATAGGATGATATAGGGGCCTTAATAATTAGAATAGGGTGTTGGGGTATATTATAGTACAGCTATAATAAGGAACCCTAAGGAATAATATTGGTAATTATTTAGGCATCTATAGTAGGGTGGCGAGGTCGCCCCTTTTCGAGGCCTCCAAGCATTCCGCGTCGGCGGCCAAAGATTTCAGTGCTTTCAGTGCCTGCAGCTTCACGTTGCCAGACACCCACTTCGAGGGTATATACAGCATTATCTGCAAACCACTCCTGTGTTATCCCTGCTCCGATGACTGGTTCGCATCACGAAACGAATAAGCAAACAACTCTGAACAATCCTTGTCTGTATGAGTCTGCATATGGGAGTTTCCGAAAATTGGGGGTACCTTATTTTGGGATCCTTACAATAAGGATCCTACTAGTTAGGGTACTATATTGGGATCCGCTATTCTCGGAAACCCCTATATCACACAGGGAAACATGCACAAGGTGACAAACCCTACATAACATGGAAGCTGGGGCTCCTTTCTGCCAATCTCCCCATCCTTTAATATAGGGGCCTTAATAATTTAGAATAGGGTTCCTAAAAGGGGTTCTACGAGGGATCTATCATGTAGGGGCCTTAATAATTAGAATCGGGTTTTCGGGTCTATTATACTAAAGTTGTAATAAGGATCCCCCAAACTAGTATTGGTAATTATTTAAGCCCCTACATTACATCACTCTTTACACTCCACATCCAAGACCCGCCAGCTTGCACCCCAGGCGTCCTATAAGCCCGCAAAACAAGCCCGCCTAGACCCAGCCCTCCACCACACCCGAAAGTTCTGAACCCTGAACCTAATCCACCAAACCCCATAACCCCAAACCATGGAACATACACCCTAAGTCCGGCAACCTAACACCCGAACCAGTAATCATGTGCACTTAATCCAAAATTCCTGAATCCGAAGAGCCTAAACCCTCTTTGCATCAGGACTTGTGCAATCGCCTGAATGTTTGAGCAACACCGAGGGACAGCTCTCATAACTGATCTCCATGCCCTGCTCAAAAACCGCGCTGGAACTAAGACCCTAAACCCTGAACCCGAAATCCTGAAGGCAGCGCGTATCTCAGCAAGCCCGGCCTCGACGGGGGCGCCATCACCAAAGCCCTGGTCAGGAGTACCGGTGAGGGACCGTTGGTTGAGAGACTAATTACATGCCTCAACTATTCTCGGCAGCAGCGTCATTGCAGGCAGCAGCTCTCGGCGGAAGCCTTCTTGCAAGAGAGGGGCGGGATACACACACTCACAAGTAAAATCTCGAAAGCATCAACCTTAACCCTCTGAGCCCTGAATGCTTAAACCTTGAACATCAAAGCACACGACCTAAAACTGGAAAAGCCTTGATCACCCAAAATTAGCAGTGCGAATACTTCGAAACCCACAACGAGGCGATGGTGTTCAGGGCTACTTGGAGGATCATGGGACTTAGTAAGTATGGTTATAAGTAACTTAATTGGGGTTACAAGTAGATATAACTATAGTTACCTTACTTATAACCCTACTTACTAAGTCCCCTGATCCTCTAAGTAGACCCTGAACCCTAAACCCTATAGATCCCTTTGAGGAACCCTATAGATCCCTTTACTTACTAAGTCCTCTGATCCTCTAAGTAGGGCGTCGGGTTTCAACCTTTCGGCTGTGGTGTTGGGGTAATGTGCGTGTGCTTCAGCTCAAATCAGCGCATGGCTTGCTCCGGAGGAATTAAACCTGGGGAAGCCTCCAAGCTTACCTAAGATAGGGGCATGAATAATTAGAGTACGGTAATGAAGGTTCAAAGCTGTAATTGCGTTTAAAGACCCTAAGGACTGTAAGGACTGCTACTTGTCCAGACCTCTATAGTATTCCTCAAGTGTAACACAGCCAGTGCCGTTACGGCTCCTGAGACCACAAGACAATGTGCTAGTCCCGTCCAAGCTCTGTCAAATTGAAAGCTTTTGCGCTACGTATGTTTTCCGAGAGTTGTTCATGTGACCCAAAGCGACAAAATTCTTCAGCTCATCTCAGAAATCGGCCAGGAAACATACTATGACTATAATCCCTAAACCCCTCTCAAACCCTAAGCCCTAAACCCTTAAACCCCTAAACCCGAAATTCGTCGCGAGGAGCCTAGTGTCGCAAGGCGCGACGCCGCCCGAGCGAGGCGCCGTGGGGAGTGGTAGGTGTTGGAATCCTCTCCGAAGTTGAGGGTGGTTTAAGGGGCTTAGGGTTTAAGGGTTTTGGGTTTGGGGGTTTACGGTTTAGGGGGTTTCGGCGCTCACACTCGGACAATCCAGGCGAGGCATATGGTTCGAGGTCTGATGAGTGAGACTTCTCTAATGGGAATAAGCGATGTTTAGGGGGTTCAGGGTCTCAGGGTTTAAGGGCTTAGGGGGATTTGGGGTGATAGGTTGTCGTAGCCTCGGATCCTCTCCAAGCCAGTGCAAACTCAATGAAACAAATTGTCAGCAACATCTTCAAGTACGAGAGGGAATGTGTGTGGTGCGTTGCTTTATTAAGTTGGGCCGGAGTCCTCTTTGAAGTTTTGAGGCTTGGGCTTGGGAGTTTAGGGTTTATAGGGCTCTGACTGTCATGATCTGGAGTTTAGGGTTCAGCAAGTTAGCAGTGTCACTCTCAGACACACATGAAGGCGAGACTAGGTGGTCGGAAGGTCGCGCAAACGCGGGCTTCAATGGGGTTTAGGGCTTATGGGCTTGAGGTTAGGATGTATAGGGTCTCCCCACTGCGGTTGGAGGGATCAGAGACCCAGTACTTGTTTACGGGTTTAGGATACATCTACCTTCATGTTTGAAAACCACAAAGATCTCCTAGCTTGGGGTTGTCCTCTGCCGCAGGATGTCGGTGCTCCCGGTCGCCAGTGGCTCCACCCCGCTTCTTTGAGCTTCTAGATATCTTGGCTAAGTTATAATGCAGATCCCTCTATACTTTTGAGGGCCATTCCTTCGTCGAGCTCTCCGACTCTCCCGGGTAGGCATCACCATTGAGGCTGTAGGCACGTACGTTGGGCTGTGGCCACAAGCACAGAGTCTTTCATACGTAAAAAAAAGGCCTTAAAAGGAACTACAATGGAGACTATAGGTAGGTGCTTGAGCAGCTGCGCTCCTGTGGCCACGCCTCGCGAGCGACAGAAGCCGCAAGGCATTGAGCCTTGAAAGTCAAAAGTTTCAGAAGGTTTCCAGGACCCCCCAATGGCCCTGTAATGGAGCCCTTATGATCCTTCATAGTGGGTATTTGGGGTATATTAGAGGGTAGTTGGGGGGTCTAAGTTGGCTTCAGAGAATCGAAAATTTGTTATGGTAGACTGGGGACCTGGGCTTCATGTAGGGGCCTTAACATTAGAAAAGGGTTTTTGGAGTATATTTATACCATACTTATAATATGGAACCACCAAAATGATATTAGTAATTGCTTCGGCCCCTATAGTACTTCAAGAGTTTAGATGTTGATTGTCTTTGTTGTCTTCGCGGTGTGTGACGAAGCAGTGGGGCAGCTGGAGATGAAGGGAGGCTGGAACGATGCCTCTCGGAAACTCCAAGGGGGGAAGTCTGGGCACAAGCTGGGCGTCTGAGTGCCGGTCCCGGCCAACCTTTGTCAACCAATAGCCGCGTTCATGGGCTTCTTTTCTGGTCCTCTGCGGTCCTATATACTAGAAGCCGACTACCCACAGGCCAACAGGGTCACAAACCTTGCCCTAAGACTCCAAGTAGACAATAGTCTAACCAGCTTTAGACCCCAAAGTAAATACTTTCATCTACATTTACATCGATATCTGTGTCTCACATTACTCTCTCTCTCTCTCTCTCTTAATATATATGTATATATATATATATATGTATGTATATATATATATATGAGCTCATATGTGTATATACATATATATACACATGTATATATATATATATATACATATGCACACACGTGAAATCCTCCCGTGCACGTGCAACTGAGCCGCGTATAGCCGAAAGAAGCTTCCACTGGCGAGTCGATTGTGGACTTCCTGCCGCTTCGGCAACCAGAGCTTTGCATTGTTATTGCTGTATTTATTGACTATATAACTATGTTATTATGCAGTGTTATACAGTATCATCTAGTAGAGGATGATCTATTGGGTTCAAGGTTTCAGGCATAGGGCGATTAGGGTCTATAGGCTGACGGGGGGACGCTGTCGGTAGATGCTGGAAGGCTTGCCCTAAAGCTAAAACAGCCCGAAGCTTTGGATCACAGGGTCTTTGGGGCCGGGTGTGGTGCACAAGTCTACAGTTGTTTGCACGATTTACCGGGGGAAGTCAGCGAAACAAACAGACCTGAGCCACTGCCTCCCCTCGCCTGCCGCTCCATCAATCGGCGACTTCAGCCGGCCAGAACTTCTGTCATCCCGAAGCGCTTCTCTTCACGGCTTTGGGTTTATAGGTACTTTGACAAGAAGTTTTAAGCCCCCAACCTGAAGTGGAGTTGGGGAGCGAGTGTAGGACATCCGGAAGCCTTACGGAGAGTCTTATGCATCCCGGACCTAACCTCGTAGGTTGCATCATAGAGCTTTATGTCAGCCAAAGCAGAGACTCTGCTTGCTTTGCAGGGGCTCTCAAGATTTAGGTTGTTGAGGGTTTTGGGGTTTTGTTTAAGACGCAAGTCAAACACAGTTTCCGGTAGTCTCCTGGCGGTCTCTTCGTTGCCATGGTCGTCGTGGTGATCGTAGTGGTGCTCTACCACTGTTTGAGGATCTATGCTGCTGGCATAATATGGCATAACCATACTTTTAGGGAAGTTGAGGCGTTAGGGTGTAGTTCCTAAGGGCTCTTGGGGTTATCACATTTGCTAGACCAGCCTCTGCCGCCGAGCCATCACCTGCGGCCAGGCAGTTGGCGGCCAGCAGACCGCAAACCAGAACCTGTGAAGAACGTTTGTGTGGTCCGGTTTGCAGGGCTGCTCATGGGGCTTGACGGGTTTCGTCAAGTAGCTATGCAAGAAGCTTTTTCTTCTAGCATTTCCGGGCTTCCGGAAAAGGTGCATAAACCGTTTTACTGGAGTCGGGTTTTGGGCGAATCGGACTAACTACATCAACTACATCACAAGAACTGAAATGAAAACCCTGTCCAAGGGTCTTTGTTATGAATTCAAACACCGAAACTAACTACGCAAGGACTTAAGGAAGACCTGTGCATGACGACTACTTTCGGAATGCAACAACAAGAAACCATGAGTTGCCAGGTGGCTAAATTCAACAACCTACATCCGTACATGTAAAGCCCAAAAAGCATCCGGCCGACAAACGCCTGCAACCACGCCCTAAAGGCCTTATAGCCTGGACGTGCCTGGAGCTGCTCTGTCCCGCTCTCCGGTGGGCTGTCGCGCTCCTCCAAGAGCGCCTCAGCTCTGGCGTTTCTATAAGGGATACTAGTACTACTAGCTGGGGCTTTTAAAGCCTTTGAAAAATATTAGTAAATAAGATCCTCTTAAGGTCTATATAAGCCCAATAAGGGGAAATATAAAATGTCCCAAAGCCCTACCTAGACTAGACTACCAGGGTTCTGTCATGGTAACTACAAGGCCTCTAGGTTTGCTGCCAAGCAACAGACATCATATTATCAAAAACCATGGTGAGTAACGGGAGCAGGATTGAAGGGCAATGATTCCCCAGAGAGCGACATACCCCTTAATTAAGGAATATACCTTAAATCATACTAGGGCTCCTATTAAGAATTTAAGGTATTTTCCTGAATTAAGGGGCATTGGGCTCTATGATTCAGGATTTGAGAGGGGATACTTGGGCCAAGGCTGTGGGGTTTGGATTTGTGAGGCTTTGTTACAGGACCTTTTCCCCTGGTGCTTTAAGGCTTATAGGGTTGGGGATTGAAATGTTTGTGTTGTTTGAGGGCCCTTTTCCATCTGCTGAAGGTTTACGCTCTCGCAACTCGGACACAGCCAGACGAGGTTCTTGGTTTCTGCTGAAGGTTTGAGCTTCAGGGTTTGGCGCGCAGAACTCGCGTGTTGTGTTACACCCGTACACACTAACCCCGACACCACTACGTCGCAAACCCAACCACAAAAGTACCTGATGTAGAAGCCTAATATAAGTCCCCATAGTATTCCTCAGGGGTCCTTATCATATTCATACTAAGATGTATCCCAAAACCGCATTAAAATTATTACTAAGGCCCCAGTAGTACCCCATTGTAAAGCTGGAAATCATGCCAAGCATCCTCAGGAGCCGTGAGCCCTAGGTCCCTTTGAAGCTAGCTGGGCTCCGACATTAGACCCCAAACCCTAACCCTAAACCGTAATCCCTAAACCCTAATCCCTTTTGCAACAAATCCCTGAACCCTAAACCCTAATCCCTAAAAGCTTAGAGGGAACGGGCTACATGTAGTGTTGGACATGCAGGTGCGTGCAGTTCCGGATTTGTTGGAGGCACCTTCTGAATAATCGCTGTGCAGCCGCTGCAAACAATTACACAAGTACAGGAACTAAAACACACACATGCATGTCTACATGCATGTGCGCATGGGTGCCAAGATACATGGATGCCATGGCTGCAGTGGATGGGCGGATGCATGGGTTGATGCATGTGAGCAGGCATGCATGCAAGCATTGACATATCATATCAAACCATATCATACAGCATATCATGTCATAGCATATCATGTTAGGTCATACTGTGCAACACGCAATTGCGGCAAGATTCTTACCAAGCGCAGGCTCCCAGATTTTTGGCTGAAGTACACATACTTGGCGGTTCAGGGCTTAGTAAGTAGGGCTATATAAGTACCTGAATTGGGGTTAGAAAGTAGGTGTTATCAGAGTTACCTTCTATACTTATAACCCTGCTTACTAAGTCCCCTGATCCTCCAGTATCCCCGCACAGCCCCGAACATAACTAGAAGTCAAACATACACCCGCCCAAGACTGAAAACACCCGAACACTCATTCTAATCATTAAAGCCCCCAGTACAACATGCAAGAGCCAGGTCTCTGCCATCTTGCTCCAGCCCAAATTCTCGATCCTGGAGCATCGGCTGGGAAGGGCAGGCAGCCTAATTATATATAGGACCAGGGGACTCATGGGCTAATAGGAATAGGCTTTTTTCCCTCCTAGTAATAGGCTTTAGGGAGTAGGGTATTCAACCCGCCAGGGAATGGCAGGCTCTTTCCTTTAGTAGGCAGAGTTGTGCAAAGCATCGACAACCTCAGAAACCTGAGCCACCAACCCAAAACCAACAAATCTAAAACTAAAGGTTTGGGTTCACCTTGCTTATCCCTATTAGGGCCTGCGGGAACAAAAGGCTAGCTGTTGGGGTTGTATAGGTCGTATATATGGTATTATAACAGGACAAAAGGGTTGAAGCTTACTTCGTCTACTTTTAACCCACACACCTGAAACCTGAACCCAAACCCCTAAACAAGGCTACTCCGAAGCAGAGGCCCTGCCCTTTCCCCGCCGAAAGTCGCAGCGGTGGGGTGCGCGAAGGACACGGAGGCCAGGACATCTAGGGCTGCCTTGGCAAAGGACCAAAAACCGCAAATTCCTCAACCCAGGGCCTCTCATTACAGGAGAAGGGTTTAGGTTTACGGGGGCCTCAGTAGTTCGTATAACTTCTATTCGGTGCGGGTCCATATTGTAATCATACTGTCCTGAAACCCAGAACGCTATATTCTCAGTACTAAGGTCGCTACATTAGGATCTCTAGTCACTCTAGTCTTCTTCATAATCCTGAATGTACCTATAGTCTCCATTGTAGTTCCTTTTTTCGGTTAACCAAAACCTACATTATAGGATCCTAACCTGAAAAATGGTTAACCCCCAAAAAGGAACTACAATGGAGACTACAGTGACTACAGGTAGTCCTTCGGAGCCAGGGCTCAGAGCTCCGGCCTCAAAACGCAGCGACACAGCCAGAAATGCAACATCGGTCAGTATCTATAGGGTTTAGGGTTTAGGGTTACCAGCTGCGTCCTTGCTTATGCAGGCTAGGGGAGAGTTTTTTTATCCCTGCTATGACTGCTCTTAGGCTCCAAGGTTCTCACCCCCAAGACTGCCCACCCCACCTCACCAAGTTGTGCGAAGCCATGGCTGCCGTCCTGGCGCCAATCAGACTTGAGAGTGGCTCGCAGAGACTTCCCTCATTCATATGTGCCCCTGATTAAGCATCACTATATAGTTCAGGATACATAAACATACATATGCTACCCCCCTCCCTCCCCCCCAAAAAAAAAACACGAAAACACGTCTTCCAGATGTTTTGATACCACGTGACCTGACTCAGGACAATGTACCAACCCATCAAGGCAGAATCAATGACAAGCCTTTTTTGGGGAGCCGGGGGAGTGTTCCAAATATGTATGTCTGTATGTATGATCTTTCACCAGGGCTTTCGGAAGCCTCTGGGTTAAATATACTCCTGAAGTAAGGGTTTAGGGTTCGGGGTAATTATAAGCACTAACATATTGGGGGAAAAATATGTTTTCCCCAATATGTTAGGGTTTAGGGTTCGGGGTCATTATACCTTATCATAAATCATAGGGGGCCCTTCATAGTATGATTCTGGGGTTCACGGTTCGATGCCGCTCCAGGGGGTGACCGATGATCTTCGTCTCAAGTGCCCTCGCCCTGTTTACACATCTGGGAGTTTCGAAAACTATGGGTACCTTAGGGTTCCTTTAAAGGGATCTACAAGGGTTCCTTAAAAAGGGATCTATAAGGGTTCTATAAAGGGTTTAGGGTTTAGAGTTTCCGAGAATTAGGGGTACCTTATTTTGGGGCCCTTATCAGGATCCTACTATTTAGGGTTCCATATTAGGGTCCCCTATTAGGGTCCCCTGTTTGCACTAAAGACATTGCCGCACATCTAGGGCTTGGAGCTATAGTATAGTTCATTGACTCAGGTTCGGTGTCATAGATTTTAGCGCTCGGGAAGGGCAGGTGGCGATGCTGAAGACCAACGGCAGCTCCACACATCGAGGATTTCCCTAAACCCTAAACAGCGTGCAGGTGCTTAAGCGAGGAACTGCCAAAATCCGATACTCCGCAAATCGGGAAGGGCTAGGATAATTTAACTCAAGCCGCTTTCAATGTCAATATCTACTGCTTACTGGAGCAACACAATGTCCACTGTAGTCCTTCATCAAGGGTTTCAAACTCAGTGTGCCCCACCCCACCACGCCCTTCTCAAAAACAAGAAGCGATAAAAACCCTGCCTGGAAGCTCAAAGACCGAAGCATCATTATCCTCACGCCAGTAAGGATTGTATAAAGGCAATCCAAGCATTCATCATCATCAGCCCATGTTCTAACTTCCGGGGTTCACTGTACTCCCCAATTATCTGCAGCTCGGAAAAGGCATCCTGAAGCATCTCTAATGTAGGTTTCAGGATTGAAAAGATTTAGGGTTGAGTGCTGTTTGATTACATGGTTTCAGCGGTTAGTGTAGAGCGAGCAGCGGCTTCCAGCGCAGGGACTACATAGGGCTTTTGGGATGTACTGCTACTAACCCTTCAACCTCAAGCCCTATCATGCCTATCACACCCCCACCTTCAAGTCGAGAAACCGCTCCGCTTCCGAGGCAAGCACCTGGGTGACGGAACCGAAAAACAGCAAAACGGTGTGGACGGTTTCGGGACATGGCATAGCCGAACATCCCTTCTCCCGAACATGAAGTTACCCCATGAGCATTGGTTTGTGTGGACGGCATGTATGAATATGGCGGCGCTTGTAGTCCCATCCCGTATGAGCCAGGACGTCCCCCGCGCATGTTCCAGCTTTTCCAAACCTACATCAGCCTGAACTCCTGTACAAAAAAGAACGGGACCCCGTTTTGCATCCGAAAACCCTGAACCCCAATGCCCGCCCCGCCGATTCTAACCCAAGCTACTTCATTTGCTAAACACCAAAAGATCCAAAAAGGACCAACGCCTCGAGGACTGCTGGCGGCGCTTCAGCCACTGCTAGGGCCTGAAAATTCAGTAGCTGCCGATGAGGTTTAGGATTTAGGTATTTAAGGCTTGGTTTCGGGTCCAGACCCATTGAACAGCGATACTACCATGAGCCTCAAAAGTTCATAATTAATGAGCGATGAGCAACCTATATGAATCGTTCTGATGGAGATAGCAGCTTCTATCACTACTGCAGCGACACCATGGCAAAACATAACTCTGATTATCACATGTATATATGTATATGTATGTATATATATATATATATACACACATAATATACATACATATATATATATACATATACATATATATATAAGCATACCATACTGCTGATGTTGCGATGGCGGTAGTTTTCTGCTTGGACATTGGAGCATTTACAGAAACGGGAAACGATTGACACATACATAGTCTAGTGGCTCCTGCAGGCAAGCCATGTCCAAACCAGCAGCAACAGCCGGCACTCTACAAGGTCTTAAACACCAAAGCGCGGAAATTCAGGAAACTGGCATGCAGCAAAGCATGCAAAGCCGGTAAACCCAGGGAACTTGGCTGCTTTATGACCCTCACAAGTGTGAGTTCCAGGGGACCTGAAAACAAACAAACACAAGGATCCTTGTGCTGGGGAGAAGGGCCCCTTGAGCAGGAAATCCGCACACCTTGCTCCCAAACCCCGCAATCCTACACCCCACACCCCCCCCACTTCAAAACTTAAGACCCACAGCCCTAACCCCCAGACTCTGGACTCCACAAATCCTAAGCCCTGAACCTTAAACAGGGCGGTTCGCGGATTCAAGCTTCTGAACGAGGTCTCTCTGAAGTGCCTCCAAATTGCACGCCTCATCGATGGCTCGTGCATCACAAGGAATGAAACACACCAGACCAGATTACAAAACCACACATGCTGAACCTGAATTACCCGAAACCCCACACCCGTGTTACTCTTGACCCTTTCCTTTGTACCCCTTTTGCCCCAAACCCTAAATCAGAGGAAAGGACTGTCCTGGGACAGAACACTGTAAAACTCAGGCCCCAGGGCAGTCAGCTCTAACTCCTTTTCACCCAGGGCCTGCGCCAAGAGTAGTGCCGACAGTCGCTCTGGGACCGAGCCGTCTGCCAGGGAAGTCCTGGACATGGCCGAGCGCTTTTAAGTTTAGGATGTTTCGGGTGTCGTGGAAAAAAGAGTTAAGGGTTTAGGGTTTAATTAGGGTTTATAGATGTATTCAAGCAGTCACACTAAGTTGCGGGATTCGGGGCGGTCACAACCCTGAACCCGAAGCCCTGCGGGACATTTTGGCTTGCGGCGTTGTTCAAAAGGCGTCCGGAGCGAAGGTGTGTGATGCTCTACGAGGAGGGTTGTCCAAAAGGATTTATGACTTGGGCCTCAGGGTGGTCCATCTGTTGGGGACAGGGCTCTGCTTTGCTCAGGGTTTGGGACTATGAGTTAGCGAAGTTCTGGGGTTTCGGATTTAGATCTGCACGATTCTTAATTAATCGGTGGGTTTAAGGTTCAGGGGTGGTGGTTCGGCATTAGTCAGACATTGAAGCACCCGAGCAGGTTGCAGCCTGAATCCTCGGCACGTCTCTTTCGCGACTTCCAAGTCACCGTAGCTTTGGTGTCTTCTGGTGCTGTTTAGTGGCAGTGAAGCTTTGGTGAGGATAGGCCATATCATAGCATTACTGGGCAAGGTGAAAGAGCCAGCCACGACCAAGGGCATTGGTGTCAATGCTGCATCGAGGCACAGCGACGAACCAGCAGGTCACAACCCAGGCTGTGCGGAACACAGTTGAAGCCTTCATCAAAGTACATCTAAACCGTCGTCAAACGATAACTCGGGGATCCCGTAGATCTTGACTTGATCGAAAACCACAGAGACCTCGTCAGGCAGCATCGCCACAAGCATCTTCTCGACAAGGAGCTCGCTTCCAGCAAAGAACCGTGCATCCCGGCGGTAGCCAACATCTAGAGCTGGCATCTTCTTGGCAACATTGTCCAAAAAAGCTTGCTTGGCATGAAAGAGAGTGTGCTGCGGTGGAAGCGTCAACTCAACAGCCTCTCCGGTCAGAGATCCGAACGTCACGTGCCCCGACGCCACGCGTGCAGGCAAACCTGTGGAGAAGCCTGGGTGGGTTTGACGCAACCGCATTTAACATACAGCAATACAGGATGCATACCGTTTGTCAGTATCCATATATTTCGTTACATATATATATATGCATATACACATACACTCAGTTTCATAGCGGGGACCCAGAAGCTCGTGCCAGTTGTCTTCGTTCTCGAGCTTCAGCAGTCGGTCAACTGCTTCATTCCTTTGAGGCTCGGCAAGCTTTTCCAGAAAATTCGGCAGAGCCTCCGCAGAGTCTCCCTAAACCCTAAACCCTAAATCTAAACCCTAAATCTAGACCCTAAACCTAAACCCTAAACCATATAAGCCCTAACCATAAACACTAAACCTTAAACCCTAAACCATAAACCCTAAACCATTAACCCCAAACCTTAAACCCTAAACCATTAACCCTAAACCTTAAACCCCGAAACCCTCCTGGTTTCCTGAGCCATGGCTCCCAGAGCCTGGAGCAGCCAGTGCGACTGAGATCTGCCACCCTCAAACCATTCCCAGAGAGCCCTTAATTCCCTTAATTAAGGAATATGGGTTCCTTAAAGGGCTCCTTAAAAGGGATCTATAAGGGGATTAAGGAATAGTGGCTTAAATTATATAGAGCTTCATATTATGATTTACGCTGTATTCCTTAATTAAGGGGTATCGGGCTCTCTGGGTTGGTGTGGGTGCTACTGCCACAGGGGCACATGATGGTTGAATTGAGCTTGGGCTTGGGCCGATAGCGTTCAGCTGTGCAGCTGTAGGGCGTCAGGCTAGAGGCTTGCGTTTTACGCTCTCAAAGACGATGATCAAGGATTATAGGGTTGAGAGAGTTCTGGGCTCATCTCAAGGACCATAGCCAGCGCTAGCTTTCGTGTCTAGTTGGCCTTTGTTGAGTAGCAATGACCAGGAACGAAACAGATCTACATTCTATGCAGTGCCAACAGAAATCAGAAACTTCCGCGCTGCCCTTGTAAACCCGATTCTGTGTCACCGGAGCTATTATTTTCACAAATAGTACCAGTATGGCATGAAACCGAGGGAGATCCCAAAATGAACGCACCCTGGGCTTCCCAGGTGTTTCTTAGGGCTTATTACGGGTTTCGGATTCAGTTACACCCCACCTTCCCGAATGATCGACGCGAGGGATCCCTGAAGTGGTACAAGGACCACGAGCAAAAGGTACCAAACTGGGGAAGGGGCCCCCTAAACCCTGAAGTGGTACAAGGGGATTAGCGTTTAGGGGTTTTGGGCAAAAGGTACCAAACTGGGGAAGGGGCCGGGGTGCTACTTTCTGAATCCTTTTTGCGCCCTGGGTTCTTACCTCAAACCTGTCGCAGAAATCGGGCAGTCTAGGAACAATTAAGGGCTGACATCGCTTCAGGCGCAGGATTAAGGTTTGAACGTTCATGTCCCACCTCCTTCTCCGACGATCCTATTACAAGAAAAAACACCGAGAAGCCCTGCAGTCAACTCCCGTCCCCAAACAGCCGAAAAGCCTTAAAACGAACTATCTGATAACCACAACAAGGATCAGTCTTCGGATGCTGGAAGCTATGTCTTCCACGACTCGAACCCCCTACATTAGACTTACATCACAGGCGCACGCTTCTTTTAGGGAAGAGTCCTTGCTTGCCCAGCTCTGGCACTCCCCTCAGAATAATGCATCATGCTATCTGAACTTCATGTCCAACCTAGATAGGCACTACCAAACTGTTGCATACATCAGCCCAAGAAGTTTAGAGTTTAACTATTTCGGATGCGAAGATGCTCGAAGCGAGAAAAAGGATGGACTACAAGTGCTCGAGATTGGAAGGGACACTGCTTAGCGTAAAAGCTGTTCCGCTAAAGAAGGTTCAGAGCTGATCAAGCTTACGAAATTGTGGGACTATCATCTTGCAAGCCTTAAGAAGTAGACGCCCCTCAACCCTAGCATATTACAAGTAGAACAAGAAGCGCAGGGAATAATTTCAACAAGTGCCCGGGCTTCTATATACATCACAACGTTTCGTGTTTCTTTCGCAACATCCAAGTCACGCTGGCTTGGTTGCTTGGCAACAAAGCTCAGGTACAGGGCATAGCGCTGTGGGGCCTATCTGCAAATGGGGTTAATGCCACAGCGAGGCACATCGTCAGACTACAGCAGGCAACAACCAAAGCAGTACACAAAACAACAAACACCTTCAATCCTCATCGTCCGTACCGAAAAGGCCGCCACCGAGCGAAGAATCGTCACTGTCGTTTGAATCTGAGAACTCGTGGAACTGCTTCTTCACTTGATCGAAAACCACAGAGACCTCGTCAGGAAGCATCGCCACAAGCATCTTCTCGACAAGGAGCTCGCTTCCAGCAAAGAACCGTGCATCCCGGCGGTAGCCAACATCTAGAGCTGGCATCTTCTTGGCAACATTGTCCAACAGAGCCTGCTTGGCATGAAAGAGCGTGTGCTGCGGTGGAAGTGTCAACTCAACAGCCTCCCCGGTGAGAGATCTGAAAGTCACTTGCCGCGCGACGCCACGCGTGTAGGCAAACCTGTGGAGAAGCCTGGGTTCATTGTTTACGGAGAAGCTTCACCTAACATACCATAAAGAGGAATGCACATCATTTGCCAACAATCTCTTGCATATAACTACGGTAACTTAACAAGGCCCCAAAGGCTCGTTCCAGGTGTCCTCGTTCTCGAGCTTCAGCAGTCGGCCAACTGCTTCGTTCCTTTGAGACTCATCAAGCTTNGGCTCGTTCCAGGTGTCCTCGTTCTCGAGCTTCAGCAGTCGGCCAACTGCTTCGTTCCTTTGAGACTCATCAAGCTTGTCCAGAAGATTTGGCACATCCTCTGCAGGGTCTCGCCCCACCCCTTCCTGTGCCATGGCGCCCAGATCAGGAACAGCGGCTGCTATCCCCTGAATTGGCAAATCAATGCATGATGTACCGACTGAGGATCTGCCACCCTTCAACAGTTGTTTTGGGCGTTACTTCAAGCCTGGAAGAGCAGATGGCAAATGAATTGCGACTTGGGCCGATATCATTCAGCCGCATAGTTGCAGGGAGTCAGGCTGGAGGGAGCAAAAGCTAAGGATACTAAATTGGAGGGTTCTACGTTATGGATGAGGGCGCATGCAAGATAAGCTGCGTATGTTTTATGGCTGCGGTTTTGTATCTTTCGGTTTGCCTTGTGTATGCATGCTCCTTGACCTACCAAAACTATAGTATTTGTACAACGCGGCCTGTACACGAAGGAAACCTCCTGTATTGCAGCAGCAGTGCTTCAGCATCTTAGCTGCTAGCTGACTCCCCATCCAGAATTTATCCTGTACTAGACCGCATGCACGTGCTGTCATGACATGTGGTGTGTACATGCACCTGGAAAATAGAGCTTGCAATGAAAGGTCGATTGGGACTGTTGATTATGCTCAACATCGCACCTCTTCAAGGCGATTGCTTGCTTGCTTGCTTGCTTGCTTGCTTGCTTGCTTGTTTGCTTCCGTGCTTGCTTCCTTGTTTTTTTTGCCTAGTTGATTGCTTGCTTCCTTCCTTGCTTGCTAGCTTGCTAGCTCGCTTGCTTGCGTGCTTGTTTGTCTTGCTTGCTTACTTGCTTGCTTACTTGCTTGCTTGCTTGCTTAACTTCCTGCCTTCTTAACTTCTTGCCTGCTTGCTTGCTTGCTTACTGGCTTTAGCCTGAAACAAAAGGTATCTACACCACCGTATACGAAGGTATGTCTTCCATGGCTCGACCCTCCCCACATCTTAGAACACAGGCCCAAGCTTTTTGTTAAGGAAAGTCTTTACTTTGTGGATCTCTGGCACTCCGCTCGGAATAACGCATCATGACACTTGAACTTCGCTGTCCAATAAAGATCGTCATAAGGTGAAGCTCCAGCACAGAAATGTACGGTTGATGATATAAATCCTGCATTACAACGTCCCCATAGTCTAGGGTCGTTAAGCTAAGACAGGATCTATATCATCAACCGTATGTTGGGTACATGAGCTCAAGGAGCCTCAACTTCGGGCACTCGGTTGAGAAGATGCTCGAGCAACATACTATGGAGGTTGCTTGCAAAACCGCAGAGACTAGAGACAATATCGAATAGCTTAGACTCCTGTCAGGCGGAAGAACGTTTCTAAACCTCAACAACCCCGAAACCCTAAACAAGCTTGAGAACTGGGGAAGGGTGCAGCCTCAGCCACCACTATCGGCCCTTTTGATCGCGACTTCCAAGTCACCGTAGCTTTGGTTCCTTCTGGCACGCATAACTCGTGCCTTAGCAATTAGACTAGGCTCAATTTGTGAATATGTGAAACTTATGCTAAAGAACCTTTCTAATAAAGAATGACATTACGAATTAGATTAGCCAAGCCCGTACGTTATGGTGTTGTGGCAGCAAAGCTTACGTGCAGGATCAGCAATAGTACTGTTGGGCAAGGCTAAAGAGCTAGCCGAGACCAACGGCGAGGTCAATGCCACATCGAGGCACAGCATCAGAACACAGCGGGCACAACCAAAGCTGTACACAAAACAGCAGAAGCCTTCAATCCTCATCGTCCGAACCGAAGGGGCATCCAACGCCAAAAAAATCTTCGGGTTTTCTGACTTTCATGCCCGGGATATCTTCGAATCTAATATCCGTCCTCAGCCGATCGAAAACCACAGAGACCTCGTCAGGCAGCATCGCCACAAGCATCGTTTCGACAAGGTACTCGCTTCCAGCAAAGAACCGTGCATCCCGGCGGTAGCCGACATCTAGAGCTGGCATCTTCTTGGCAACATTGTCCAGCAGAGCTTGCTTGGCGTGAAAGAGTGTGTGCTTCGGTGGGAGTGTCAACTCCACAGCCTCTCCGGTCAGAGATCTGAAAGTCACCTGCCGCGGGACGGCGCGTTCGCAGGCAAACCTGTGGAGAAGCCTGGGTTCAGTGTCAGTGAGAGAAATTACACTTGAGACACCGCAATGATGTTTTTTGTCTTGTCTCCATTCTTATGGAAACTTAACAGGCGCCCAGAAGCTCGTTCCACATGTCCTCGTTCTCGAGCTTCAGCAGTCGGCCAATTGCTTCATTCCTTTCAGACTCATCAAACTCATCCAGGAGATTTGGCGCATGTCCCGCGGAGGCTCCCCCGGTTCCCTGAGCCATGGCGCCCAGAGACAGAACAACAACAGTAGCAGCAGCAACAACAACAACAACAGCAACGGCTACTACTACACTACTACCACCACTACCACTACCCCTACCAGTACCACTACCAGTGCCACTACCAGTACCACTACAAGCACCACCACCACCACCACGACCACGACCACGACCACTACCACTACTACTACTACTACTACTACTACCACCACGACTGCCACGACTACCACTACTACTACAACAACTACTGCAACTACTACTAGTACTACTACTTCTACTACTACTACTACTACTACTACTACCACTACCACCACTACTGCTACTACTACTAGTACTACTACCTCTACTACTACTACTACTACTACTGCTGCTACTGCTACTGTTATGGCTACTGCTACTGCTGCTACTACTACTACTACTCCTGCTGCTGCTGCTGCTGCTACTGCTACACTCTTCCTGCTACTGCTGCTACTGCTGCTACTACTACTACTACTCCTACTCCTACACCTACTGCTACTGCTACTGCTACTCTGCGGCGATTCAGGAACCAACAAATGAGTGTATGACATACCGGCTGAAGATCTGCCACGGGACGGCCACAAAACAAATCTCTGATGGGACGGGAAGGCAGGCTAGAGCCGATATCATGTAGCTGTCGGGCTTAACTCTATAGCCTATATGTGTGTATGTATATCTATACATATATATATATATGTAATTTTTTATATATACATACATACATGTGTGCATACCTGCGCATAAGCTTATGTATACATATATATGTGTGTGTGATATGTAAATCTGTGTGCACGTGCTTTAATGCATGTATGCAATCATACCATGGTGAGAACATGGGCTTTTACATGTATACATATATATCTGTATTTACATGTATTTATATGTGTAGAGATACATACAAACACGCATACGGATATATTTGAATGTATTGGTCTACCTGTAGGTTTATATGTGTATAAACATGTGTAAATGTATATGTATATATGTACACCTCTACCCATACAGATATACAACTAGATACAGATATAGATATAGAGATATGATATGATATGACATGGTATGATATGATTGAATGAATGTGCAAACACATGTATATGCATACAGACACACGCACACACATTACTTTACAACACACCACATCACATCGCACCACATCACGTACAGTAGATTACATTACATTACATGGCGTGACAGTTCATGCAAACGTGCACACATAAATGCACACATACAAACAAACATACGTACATACATACATGAACATACATGCATACATACATGAATACATGCATACATACATCTTTAGTTGCAGATGTACTGTTACATACATGTACATGTAGAACTTACACACAAGTGACAGCACTGAATATGCACTAAAACGAAGCACCTGTTGGACTGTGTACAACTTGCGATGGAAAGGATACTGATTGGCGTAACCGCTTGCAAAGCAACAAATAACCAGAAACAGCACTAAAGAGCAATCCTGTACAACCCAATGGAACTCTGCAACCAAAACCTGACAGAAGGTACTCCTGAGCGCGCGCAGCAAGCCGTCCCCATGCTCACCCAGAACAGACGCTGCTAGGCCAGCGTTGTCAAACCTCTGAGCTTACACTTTCGGGTAGAGCTCGAGCTGTAATATGGCGGCTCGTAATGATTAGAATAGGGGGCGTGTGTGTAAATCTGATAGAATCATACAGGGACCGTATAAGAACAGAATAGTTGTTCCGCCTCCGCCCCCTATATCACAGGGAGGGTTGGCTTGCATGTTGGTTGAACTATGGGTGTTGTGCGAGTCTTCGTTAGCGGCTTAGTTTCGTGTTCAAGGCTCAAAGTTTGAAGGCAAAGTTTATAGTGCCGAACTAGCCAGTAAAAAACAGTAATACTAACCCAAAAGGCTCCTTTTCGAAGTATACTACCACAAACCTCCAAGCTTGATTCTAATGATTCAGGCCCCCATAGTCGGCTTCAGGGCACGAAGATACGGGGGAAAAGTGAGGGCATGAGCTTGGGACATGAACTTAGGGTCGAAAATTCTGGCGAACTTCCTGGATGGCCGAGTAAGCAAATGGTGCAGGATCCTCATTAATTAGAATAGGATCTTGGCGTATGTGTTCCTAGTAATAGTAATCAAGGAGGTTGAAGGAATGCTATTGCTAAATTCTTCAGGCCCCTATATTGGTAGGGTTTTGAATCGGGTCCCATGCACTGTACCCTGATCTAGAGGGTTTGGTTGCCAAGATGTTTGGCGGGTGGCGTCATGTGCGCGAAGGTCTCCAGGACCAAACTCCGCAAGAGGTCCTTCATGAGGCCAAATCAATGGTATCATGCTACTGCTCGAGGTTCACAGATGCCATAAAGTGAGCTCGTGATTATTCATGGTCCCCTCAATAGAGCTAAACTCGGCCTGCACGTAATAATAAACCACCCCTCAATAGTCCTAAAACCCGTCCCGGCTTAAAATTTTTAAGGTTTAGGTAAATAAGCACTCCTACTACT